>VUQR01035786.1:40441-57324 GCA_015108515.1 Hemichromis elongatus
CACTTTGGTCAACCATGTTGTTTTTAAAGTGCTCTATAAATAAGGTTGGATTGGATTGGATTGGAATGCTTGATGTTAATAATCCTGCTTGTTGGTGTGGTCTTACAGGTGGTTTTTGACCTGTCGGCGGGATAGCTTTACACTTTTATGTGATTCTAGTGAAGCGGGACATCTCCAGAGAAGCTTCCAAGGTTCTTGGATTTAGTAGGTATTTTTGTTATCGTCCATGACATCATGTAAAATCCTTCATGAGACTTGAGATTTATTTTGGGGGTCAATGTTGGATGTTGGAAATGGACTGTTTCATTAGCACTGTATACAACATGTCCCATTCACAAACACTAACACTAAAGCACAACAGAGAGCTGCTTGGTGTTCAGTATGTTGCTCGAGAATATTTTTCCTTCAGAACTTTTAGGCTGTTTTAGTGTTATTGAAGACGATGTGGGTGGTTTCTAGACACTTTCAGGTGGTTTGTAGTGTTGACTGATGAGGATCTTGGTGTTCTTTAACAGGAAGTTCTTTTGATCCTGGAGGAGATTCTTGTGATTTTGATGGTAGGTATGTTTGTCTTCAGATTTTTTGGAGGTCCTTTATGAATCCTGAAGGGATTTCTGAGTCCAGAGAAGGACTCTGTGGTGTTATACTCATTTAGTTAGCTTTACATCTGTTTGTCACTGAAGAGGAAATGTAAACACACAGCAAGCTGCTTTAGGCTGGAAGAGAGCAGTTAGTCCAAGGGTAAGGAGAGAGGAGGCAACAGGAGCAGGTGATGATGAAGAAAGCATGGCGCCTTCTAATGCTCCCTCCTTGAGTTGAGCAGTAAGCTGCAGAAACAGCACCAATCACTGACTTGGGGTTAGGTAATGATGCGATCAGCTGAGAGGAGCTGATTGGAGCGGTGGTGTTGATCAAACAGCTCAGCAGAAGCATCTCTGCACAGTTTCATGTTTATTCATGCAGATGCTGTTTGTTCTGAGCAGGCGGGTGATGGACGGTGTGCTAACCGCCGCCGCCTGTTTTCCATTGTTTCTCTGGGCTTTGTATCGACCACTCTCGTGTAAACCACCAATCTGTTTCATGTGCTGCATCAGCCACTGTTTGTTTCTACAGCAACAAGAAAGGAGCATAGGTTCAAATCCCACAGTGATGCTCAGTCTGCAGTCACATATTTCACCTCCTGTGGATTGTTTGTGTCGTCCTGCTGTTTTTACTTCATTTAACACTCAAATAAGAGATGACAGCTCAGAGCTCGCCACTAATCCATTTAGAGGTAAAGTCGGCATAACAGCTACTGTTTTACATGTCAGGAAGGCGATCTCAGTTCTCCTTCTGAACCTCGTTACACTCAGACAGGCCCTCTGACATGTCACACTTGCACAATAATGCTTCCCTTTGACAAAATTATTTAAGATTCATTTCACAGAGATACTTTGTGAATAAATCTGGCCCACTGTGGTTGTTCTTGGATTGCTTGGGTCGTTAGAAATCTGTCTTTTTAGCGATGGCTGGCAGAAACAGCAGCATAAATTTTCCCGTGACACACAGCAATAGAAACACAAATAAAACCCACAAATCAGCTGAAACAGAATTTAAGTGGTTAAAAAACTAGTTGAGGTGAAAAAAACTCATCTAAAAATTCTAACTTGCCCTGATCTTTCAAAACATCTGGATGAAATGAGCAAAAACACAAAGAACTACGTCCTCTTCTTCTTCTAAGGACAGAGACAAATGCCTCAGTAGTTTGCAGCAGATGTAGCTGTTTGGACTCTCTCAGAATATGTAATGTGGTTCATTGTCTTTTAGGCTGTTTAGGTTGTGCTGTTGTTGCTGTCACTGATGAGGGTGTCGGGGCTTTAAAGAAGGGAATCCTTTTGGAGATTCTACAGGTCCTGATGAAGTTAACAAAGTTGTAGGGGTTTTGAGGAGGTCCTATTGATGTAATGGGCAGTTGTGGTGGTCTTTGGAAGTTCTAGTTGAGATTCTTTTATGAGATTCCTGGAGATTCTAGTGGTCCTGAAGAGTTTTTTGCTGCTTGAAAGGATGGCTTTTGAAAATTCACCTAATCCCAAATTGGGGTTTGGAATGTTCTAGATATCTTTTATGGTTCATATGATTGACAAGGAGATTGAAGATTGTGATCTTTCAGAGGCGTTAGTGGTCCTTGGGGGGTTTATGAGGTTCTATGGAATCTTTCAGAGGTAATTTATTATGTTTTAAAATTATTCAGGAGATTCAGATGACCCTGAAGTGGATTTTGTGACTAGGTTCTTGATGATGTTTTATGCGGCTGTGTTGGTCAGTAAAGGGATTCATAGGACTGTGGTGGGGGTGAAGGGATTATATAGATTTATGTGGTTTCTATTCGGTTCTTTAGGTCAGGGAACATTAGAGAACATTTCTATGAACTTTCAGGCCATGTTTGTGCATTTGGAGAATGTATAAGGAATTCAACTAAAGCAATAACACAAAATATAATAATATTAAACACAAAAACATACATTTTTTTGTTCCCTTCCCTGTCTCTCTGTGAATTCTTATCTCATCTCTCAGGTTTATTTGTATTTTCTTCCACTGATCTGAGCCCGAAGGAGCCGAAAGTGCTGCTGCTGCCATGCAGTCAAACATGCTATGACTCTGTGGAGTGTTGAGGGGTAGCCGCTATCAGGAATACAGGCGTTATTTCTCTTCATCAGGCCAGCAGCTCTGACATTCACCGTGGAGAGAAAATTATCCTGGAGATAAAGATGCAAGCTATGCCCCCCATTTCCATTGTCACCGTGTTGCATGTTTCCAGCTTCATGCTCACTGGTTGCTGTGAGATTTGCAAGTCTGTTTGCCGTGACTGTTGAGTTTCTTCACGCACTGTGCAGTTGTGTGTTTTGTTGCCATGGGTGACAGCAGGTGGCTTTGTCCTTCAGCCTCACAGCTGACTTGGAGTGTTGGATCATAATCTCGCTCCCTGGCCGTGTAAAACCAGGTGTCACATGTTCTGTGTTGTTGCACCTGTTGGCAAGTGTGCACAGAGCAGCCAAGCGTGAACTGTAAATGTGTCAGCATGGTGGCCAGATGGTGCTGCTTGGAGATCACCACCAAGGTGACCTGTGAGCTGCCGGGGCGCTCACCTGGCAGCACCCACATCCATTAAACACACAGGTGCTGTCAGACCAGTGAGGAGGCCCGTTGACCCTCACTGGGACCTGTGAAACCCTCAACCCCTCAACCTTTGACCCTGTGAGGACTTGAACTGTCCCCACTTTCCAGAAATGTCTTTGACAACAGCTTCTCGCTCCGAGAGATTTTGGGTGAGTGTGTTTGTATATTTGATGATTAAAAATAGATGGTAAACTCACAGCAGAAGCTAAATTCATAAAAGATTAAATCATTAAAAAAACACCTGAAGGTCTTTTTCCACTTAGCTCATCCAGCAGACACAAAGACCAAACAAAGCTGCGAATTACTGAGAAACTGTCTGTTCAAGGCTTTTTTAGAAATGCTACTCATTTTATTGTTTGATAGGAAAGTTGTTCCACTGCACAGCTGCTCAGTGCAGGGACGTTTTCAGGGCTAAATTTGTACTTAGCTTCTGGCTCCTCAAATACTCTTTTACAACTTGACTTCAGCTGAAAGGTTGCAAACATAAGTACAGATATCTTTACTATGTCAGTGAACACCTGAGTCATCAAGTAACAGGTTTTTGTGGATCCAACTGCTAGCAGTATAAGTAGTACACTGCAAAAATTAAAAATCTTCCGAAGTATATTTATCTTATTTCTAGTGAAATTATCTCATTAAACTTAAATTAAGACACATTTAGCTACAAAGTAGCATTTCAGTGAGATATATGAACTTGTTTTTAGACAGGGCATCTTAAAACTAGAGAATTTTCACTTATTTCAAGCAAAACAATCTTGTATTAAGTGCAAAAATCGGCCAATGGAACAAGTGAAAATTCTCTAGTTTGATGTGTCTTATTTTAAGTTTAATGAGGTAATTTGACTAGAAAAAAGACAAATATACTTGGTAAGACTTTGAGATTTTGCAGTGTAAAAAACTTATTTAAAAGAAACTTCCAGTTAACAAAAAGCACAGAACCAGCCAGATAAAGTCAACAGCAGAAACATGCAGGAGTGGGACAGGGTAAAAATGGTGAGGGTAGGGAGGAGTGAACATAAACAGAGGAAATTTGCAAATTTCACATGATATTTAAAAAAAAAAGACACATGTAGTAGATTTAAAAAAGTATGTTAAGCACTTTGGCAAAATTTGCTTTCATGTATTATCTGTTTCATAATATCTAATAATCATACAGTTAAACACAATCACTAGATGACAAAAAATCAAGCTTTATCTCTGTTAGTAAAAATTATATACAGCTACTCTGCTTTTTTAATTGTTAATAGACACTCAAAACCTACAATTACGGAGCCCCGCAAGTGACATGGGAGAAAAAAAAATAAGATGAACTTTTGCGAGCACTTGCAAAAGTAACTCGAAGTCTCGCAAAAACTTTTGCGAGCGCTCGCAAAAGTAACTCGTGATCTCACAAAACGATCCCGCTACTTTTTGATAGCGGTTCTGTTGAAGGGTGCGGTACGGTACGGAGCAGACATGGAGGAGGATTTTGAACATTTCCTGCGGTCAAAAGAGGTCCCACAAGAGGACATCATACACACGAACAAGACAAACTGTGTCTACTGCCAAGCACAGTTTTAATGTCTTTATAGTTTAGTCCAAGCTCAAAGTTAAAATCTGTGAATCGCTCAAATGGATGTGCGTGTCCTCCATCACTGTGGTTGTTTCTAAGGTTCAGTGGTGCTGACTGGAGGTGTATGGACTTTTGCGAGATTTCGCAAAAGTTTTGCAAGCGCTGGCAAAAGTAACTCGAAATCTCACAAAAGTTCATCTTAATTTTTTTTTCTCCCATGTCCCCAGCAGGGCTCCGTATACAATAGACAGCTGAGGTTTGGAATTTAACATATTTAAAACATAATTTGATATTTCTCCAAGCAGCCTTCAGGTATTAACATGTCAACATATTTGACTCTTGACGGAGGCAGTCGTATCTTTCTCTCTGTCCCTCTCTTATCTTTCCTGCTTGGCTTCTTTTGTCCTTCTTTAGTCTTGTCTAATGCTCAGAGGCTCTCTTAGTCTTGCTCTCAGAATTCAAGAAACTATGGATTCAATCAACTGGTCTATTAACAAAATTAACACCCTCTTCTTGATAAGAAGCCTGGGCTCGGGGGGCCCTGGAACAGGAACATTTGTTGCTGGATACACGATGGACGGCTAGGAGAACCAGCAGGTTTTGTTCCTGGCAACACTCTTGATGGAGGACATGGAAGATATCTACCTATTCATAACCATGATAACGGGTTCTTGGCCCTGGCTTATCTTATCTTTTTCTGTTCTCAAACTGCTCTCCCATTAGGAGCTCAGTCTGGGTGGACTTATTTTTTTCCCTCCTCTTCCCTAATGTATTGTGTATTTCACGGTTTTTCTTACCATCCTACCTCTCTCTGACCTGTCTTACCAACATAATGTTTGTACAATGTATGTATGGTCGGAAGGGCTCCTGTTTTACAGCATGTACATGTAACATTTCTAGTGACAATCAATCAATCAATCACTCAATCAATTTTTCTTTGTGAATTTAAATATTTTGATTTAATTCAGAGTCATACTGACAGCTCTCCAGGAAAGAACAAATAAACCACTGAAATTAAAACAAACATTAAAACTTAGAAATGACCTAAGTGACTTATATATCATGTTTAACCCGAGTAGCGAAAGACCGCAGAGTCAGGTGTTCTCACCAGCTCTAGTGAGCCTTGGCCTCCCGGTCTGCTTTATAGATGGTGTGTAACACACATCTCAGAAAACGTCGGAGCACTTTTGCAAATATGTGATATGATGTCTTGATAAATCGAGCAGATATAGGAAGTTTACACACCCACATTCTCGGCTGAAAATATCTCAAAAGTTTATTTTGTTACACAGAAAGAGTAATATTTTGACCTTTTTAGTCGCTCTCCTCTGCCATTGCGAAGTTTCGGACGAAATGTATTCTGGGATATTAAGCTGTACAAAGTCCACACAAGTCACCACCGAGGCATGCTCGATAAAATGGGAGGAGCGAGAACACATCAGGGAATCTTTTGCGTTCTTGGCTTGATGTGTAATTTGAATTGGAACAGTACTTGGTCTCTGACCGATGACATATCATGAGTCCACGAGACTGCAAGTACGCACAAGTACGCATATTGACAAATGGCCCATGAGAGGAAAGAGAAATGGAGCAGAATCAAAACAAACCTGAGCGCTGCTCAGCTGGCATATAAACTTTGGCAGCATATGAAGTGCATCTTTTCCTCTGCGTCTTTAATGTTTGAAGCATCTCGGCTGAGCTGCACAGAGTCTCTCTAAAACTCTGAAAAACCATCATCAGTGTTTAATAAAATAAACTTTGGACTCAAAATGGCACCCTGAGGAACTCCAACCCTCATGTTTATGTCGGTTTTTCTGAGTAATAATTAAAGACAGATCTTCACTTTACAAAGTTACGTCTGTCTGAATGTGCAGTGAGTACTCACAGACACAGTCCTGCCACCACTCTCTCTCGCATACCGTAATGCTGAATATTAATCACATGACCTCCTGCACTGAGTCATTAACACCTGCATGGACACCTGAACGCTGACAGATGGCAGATCTGAGTCTGTCTAATCTTTAGAAAAAACAGTGATGTGTGTCTTTGTTTCCAGCTGCCTTTGTGCTGAACTGAACTCTTTTCATTGAAATTTGTTCTATAATTAGATCATTTTCACATCTGGGTGACACGCAGCTGTGCAGCTCTGACCCTGTAGACAAATACTCGGGTTTTTAAAGATGTCACAAGGTCATGTACCACTGAAGGCTGATAACACAGAGGTCTCCATTCACCTTAAACTTTCACCCTGATAACCTGATATCATGAACATGTACTGACCCACCACTCATCAACATCCAGGTTTACTGTACAGGTTTGTACTGAATGGATCAATTATCTGATTGGAAATATTTAGCCATAAATCACGGCTTGTGACTCTAGACTGCTCATCAGCTCATCACTTACCAAAACTAACATTGTTTTAATAATTCTTAATAATTAATGATAGCAAGAAATCAAATATAATTTTAACTATGACATTGATATGCAAATATAATATATTCATATTTAGTTAAGCTATGAAGCCACATGGCATAAACTGCACTTTTTAAATGTTCTTGTTGAGAAAGAAAACATGGAAACAATGAAAAAGAGAGTTTGTTGCTCCACAAAGAGCCAAAATTAAACTAATCTAAACCGCAGAGTTTGTTTCCTGTCCTGTAATAACTACACTCTGATTCCTGTTTTTATGTTCCTGTTTTATTTCCCCTGCTCCCACAGTAAAAATCCGGTCGACGTCATGAAAACAATCATTTATCCGCAGATTCATACATGAACACAGAGAGAGTAGAAGAAACGATGCTTCTGCTTTTACCCTGCTCTCAAATTATTATCTGACTCTCTGATGTCAGCGGAGTTTTGATGAGCACCCTAACTTCATCGCCTCCAATATTTTTACATCCCACAAACTAGGAGAACAAAAGAGGAAGAGAGAGAAGAAGGAGGAGCTCCTTTATTCTCAGCTCGTAGGATTTAAAAAACAAAAGGATGGAGGAAATTAAACGGGATGTGAAACGACAGAAATGACTTCACTGTGACATAGACTTGATAAAAACAAGAAAACTGCATGAAATATTAACAATGGTTAAAACAAGTGACAGCAGTCAGAAGTGATAGCTTTATCTTGAAAAGCATTAGCTTTTATCGTCATCACATCATTTCATTACATGCTAAACATGTAGTAAAACCCAAAGTGAGGTTTGGGGATGAAGACTTCAAGTAAACTGTTAAACTGTCACTCATCCAGGACATGGTAGGCTGAAGTCCTTGAGCTGAAGGTGACTGAACCCTGTAAGTTCATGAAGGTGTTTCACTGCTTATCAGTCTTCTTCAGGTCATGTGACCCTAATCACTCACACGATTGCAGGGACAGCCTCACTTATCGGTCGATACACGGGAATCCTCAATAGCTTTTAGAACTAAAGAAGCTTTCTGGATGAACCTGCAGAGAAGTGCAGTTCCCTTCAAGTTGAGCACTTCAGATTAGATGCTGTTTGATTGTCACCACTGACCTGATCCTGAGGATCAGTTTGGTCATGTTCTTCACTAACTTCACCTGCATGTCGTTCACTTTGTCATCAGGTTCACACGAAGTGTTGTTGAATTTACATCCATTCTGCTAACTTTACTGTGCCATCACTGACTTCCTGTACAACCAGCTGCAGACACAGACACAAACAGCTGGAAATGTCATGGACTAGTAGTAATTCTCTTTACACTCTTTTGAAGTCCATGTAAAGAGCGCGGGTGAAGATGGTGCACTGTGATGTGAAATTTCAATGGACGAATTTACGGGTCTGCTGGTAGGCATGGAGACATGTAAACAGAGCCTCACACTCACCAAATTTAGTCATACCTGAGCTGAACCTGTAACACCCACGAAACAGGATTTACTTTCCCACTTTACCCATCCATCTATCCATCCATCCATCCATCCATCCATCTATCCATCCATCCATCCATCCATCCATCCTAATCCCGTCTCAGTCCTCCTGAAGAGCAAAATCGTTACTCCAGTGTTGAGTTCTGACAGGCAAACATGTAGCACTGACAGGTAAACCTTTGCCATCTTACAATGTGATTGCAGCCATTCCCCAAGTTATTATTGTCTGGATATTTTTATTGCTTAAACCCGTCTGAAGTGGTTTATTATCTAAACTTAGCAGTAGGTCGGACTCTGAAGTTATTTTAAAAATCTGTCAAAGCATGTGATGTCATCTCAGTGTTTCTGGATGCTCGGGGACCAGAACTCTTTGGTCTGTGATGAGTCTGATGACTTGGACCTGAAGCAGGGTGGGGCAGATTATTTGAATTTTTGATCACATGACAGGAACAGCCTTTATTCTGAAAATCACAGAATGTATCTGATGACTTATAACAAAATAAAAACAAAAAATCTTTACGTTGGAGATCAGCCTTAGACCTGCCTCTGCGGCACCTCCAGCTCTGACCTTTGACCCTCATCAATGTGAAAACAAATTGTCCCTGAGACAGATTTAATGTTCGATAACCTCGGTGGGCTTTCAGGCAGCAGTCAGCAGAGTCTGGGTGGAGTGGGACTTAAAGGATTGAGAGGAGGAGGAGATGGAGAAGGAGGAAGGATCAAAGGTTTCACAGTTGAGCTGAGGCACAGACAGAGGCAGGAAAAAAAAAAGAGGATTAAAAAAACGCTCCTTGATCAGCTTTTAGTTTCTGCTTCCAGGTCTTTATCTGACTGACTCACAAAATGCTTTCACCATGTAAACCTGCCGGCTGCCCGAACTCACGCCACACCCACAGCAGGACGCCGGTGCGGTGTACAGATTGTCCTGATTTAAAGAAGGTCTGTAAAACACCATCACAGGACTCGTTCTCACTAATTAACCTGAAATTAAATAGATGTTTTCTCCATTTAGTCTCAGTAGAAACATGAGTCTGCTGAGCTGTGAACGCAGAGACTTCATCAGATCTTTGAATTTAGTTTAAAGGAAGCAGAGCTGCAGCCGCGACATGAACCTGCTTGGGTTTAATATGCGCTGAATGAAGTCCAGAATAATGAAACACGACGAAGGTCACAGCTGAATTCAGTCCTCAACACTTTTCATTTATCACGTTCATTTAAAAACACTCAGACTGAGGAGCTGTGTGAGCTCTGCTTACAGCCACTCAAACACAAATATGTAATCAAATCTAATATTTCAGAGTTTGTTTCTTATTTAGGAAGGTTACAGAATCACAGAGAGTTCAGTCCAACGAGTAGCAAAAAGATCAGAAATGAAGGCACTCAAACCGTGACCGTCATCACAAATCAGCATAGATTATGAACACAAACATCAAGCACAGGAAAAAGTCCCCCTCAAAGAATCTGAGAGAAAATCCAAATGAAGGACCCATTTCCCAGGATTTAAACTAATGATCAGGGGTTCAAAAATCCCTGTCATTTTTTTTCTTATCCTTTATTTTAGAAAACCAAAATACTCACGATCCCACAAATGCACACCAAGTAATCCTTCTTTAACGAGCACACAGTCTCCGTTTCCTAGCCGACAGACTGAGGTTCTCTGTAGGCTCTGAGTCTACATTGCTCCGTGTGTCATTCAGAAAACAAGAGAAAATGAACACGCATTATAATAATCATCTCATCTAAAACATTAGCCGAATAAATGCTACGTAACAGTGACCATTAATGCTGTCTATAAATTGGTCTAAATGCAGTTTGAGGGGCTGGAAACATCCTGATTAACTCTTTAGTTATAAAGTTGATGAGCTAATGCTGACACCTGATTCATAATCTCGCCCTAAAAGTGAAGATGAACTCATATGAAAGTCATTACCATAAAAGATAATACAGTCTTAATATCATCAGAATGGAACTGTCATCAGCTACGATCCAATATTTCTATATATCATTAATAAAATATTTTCTAACAAGGGTAGAAATGATTAGAATTTCAGGCAGAAATAAAATTGTAATCATCGTCAGGAGTAAAATCACTATAAATTCAAAGTCAATTAACATCTGTTTCCGTTATTCAGAGTGGTTATTACTGAGTTACAGCAAAACCTTGTTTTTAATCCTGAGTATGTAAAATACAAGATTTTTTTTTTAAAAGTCGTAACAGAAACTAAGACATGATTAATCTCACAGCCCCAAACTTTAGAAAACACAAGAAGAGCAAAAACACTCACAGGTTTTTTAATGGAGCTGGAACAGATGTTCAACAGGAGAGCAAACCGGCATCTGCCAAACAGAGGTTTAAGTTCACCGCTGTCAATTTTACAGCCTCTCTGATGACTTCCTGTTAAAATATGTAATAAATAAAACCTGAGCGTGAGCAAGACGAGGCTCTGACTGTGAGACCGATCTATTGAATACCTCTGTGGACTGATCGGTGTGTTTGGGAGATTAATGAAACCACGGTGGGTCATGGGCTCCAGTTGGGCATCTCCCACACGAACACTTTCCTTCTTTGATCACAGCTCGATTGGTGGTGATCGGTTTCGTCCTGCAGGTAGAGATGAGGGGATTGATCATGTGAGCTTCTAACAGAAAAAACATTTCTTCCAGTTTTATTGATGCGTTTACTGAAATGCTGAAAAAACACCACAGCAGCTGCACGCTTTCTGTCAGCATGATCAACTTCCACTAAATTATTGATCCTTTCTCAGGGACGCAGCAACATTCAGGGTTTTTCTGTTTACTCATTGAGTTTCTATCATGTGCGGCTGCTGGTCCACACAAAGAGCTTTATAAAAGCAGAATGAGCTGTTCCAGCGCTTCACCTCCACACTGAGTCACAGATGTTTGTGGGTCTGTGAGTATCGTCTGAGAGTGTGGACTGAGCTGCTGGGTCTGTGTGCCTTTACTGTTACAATTAGGACTCATTTAATCTGACTTGATGCTGGGAGAGTCTGACTGAAGCTAATGCTGGTTCATGTCAGATAAAAAAGGTTTAGAGCACACTGGTCAACGACTTTAATCAGAAAGCTGAAAATGATGTCTGCTGCTCTGCGACGTCTCCAAACAGGCTGAGGCCTGTGGTTGCCACAGGGAAATGTGTGGTTGGAGACTGCTTGCTGGAGGTTGCTGGCAATCATTAGCGCCAACTGTTTGCCTAAAGCTGCACTAAAACCTCCCTGTAACTGCTTTGGTTGCCTCTATGTCGCATGAAGATGCTGACACTGCAAGTGTTCGCCTTCAGAGTAAAACTTCTGCCGTAACACTGAAGTCAGCACACTTCAAGGGGCAGAGCTTCTGACTTTGGAAGCCGGTTCATGTCTCACTTGTTCACGCTTTACTACAAATCAGTGCAGCCACCTGCTAACGACCACAATCACAGGGAGGTTTGTGCACTGACTAAGACGGGCGCTGGGCGCGCCTGACGGGCCTCCTGGCTTTGCTCAGAAACACTGATGGAGCCTAAATGAGTTCAGCCACACGTGGCTTACATTTTTCAACAAGCAGCTGTTGAAGATCAGCTCAGTGTAAAAGAAGATACCCTGACCTCTCATGTGCTGCAGTCTCCCTGAGCTCCCCACCCTCCCTGCCTTGCCTCAGTCAGACCTCCTGGCTTCTGTGAAAAACTTCTGGAGTTTCTCGCTGAGGGGATCCAAACTTTAACTGACTGAGCACAAAGGGTTTGAGCGCATGAATAAATCATTGTGTGGGGCATTAAAGTTTGCAGGTGCTTTTACAGAAACTTTTCAAAAACACACACAAACTTTTTGTTGTGTTCGGAGTGGAGAAGAATTCCAGCCGGCGGCTCATTTTTAAAATCAATTATGTTTGCTGTGATGCTGCAACGCGTGTTTCATGTTCTTCACGTCACGCTGAAGTCGATACAAACGTCTGCTGAGATAATAAGAGATAAACTTAGTGTAGTGCTCTTTGAGAGAAGCTTGGCTCGCCTTGCAGCTGCATGAAAAATACAACAAAAGATGCAGAAATATTAGACAGAGATCAAACCCACACCACACCTCAGAGCGCTCAGAGGTTTCCCTCCCACCTGAAATAGGTTATGCATCATTGGTCGACAGTGACTCAGGGTCAGTGTTCCGGTTTCTTTGATGGACATGCACAGAAAAGCTTACACTCTGAAGTCATCAGCGTGATGCAGACAGATGTTCACGTTCTAACGGCCCAGCTTTAAAACCTCAAAGTTGGTTTGAACTAAACGCGCTCGTCATGACTGGATGGATACCCACAGCCAGGTTATCAGTGTGTATCCATAGTGTGTTTGGGGACATCACACAGACTCTGCTGATAATTAGTGCTGAGCAGGTGAAAGAGAGGCGTCTGTGAAGGGCCCGCTGGAGGATTTTTGAGAGGTTCTTGTCTTCTCAAGAGCTTTTATAATAAAACTCACATTTTTCAGCCAGTAAGAGTTTCTGTCTGCGAGTAAAGAGACTTCAGTGTTTACAGCATTTTATATGTAGAGATAAAACATGAAACCACAGAGACACTCAGGCTATAAAATAAACTGCTGTGTCTGTGGGTGTGCATGTTTGTGTGTGTGTGTGTGTGTGTGTTCATATAGTGACTATATCTGTTGTTCTTCAGTCTGGTCTCTGATGAAGCTTTAACTGAGTGGTTATGAAGGGGACATACTCCACAGAGACCAGAGCAGTGTTGGTTTTGGCCCACTCTTACACTGTGTGTGGCTTTTGGATGATCAGATGCATCCTGATGTTACAGAGTAAAAACCTTTACAGGTAAATTTAGGGCACTCTCACTCGAACATTAGATACGTCCAGCTGTTACAGAGAGACCAAACCACACGTACATACAAGGATAGAGAACAAAACCACATCACAACTTAGATATAAAAATATTATTAATATAATATAGCAGTAATAATAGTAATTCAGGTGTATTTCATATATTCTGGGGGGGTGTATAACTGGTATATTGTGACAGGCAGCAGAGTGCATGACACGGCACACACTGATGAAAGGAGAGCTTTTAATGTACTGATGGAGTCCAAGGGCAGGAATAACACAACCCATTAAGGGAGAACAGGAGACACACATGCAACACAACCCAACACAATCAGTAGGCACATGAGGTGGAAGTAAAATGAACCTATGAAGGGAAACAAAGAACCAGAAGACAATGATTAAACCAAGATATATGAAGAGACAACAAACTCAACACAAACCAAACACCTGTCCAAACTTAAACCACCTCAGATGATCCTCTCAGGATTACCACAAATTACCTACCTACCTACCTATTTCAAAAACAAAACTGAAAGAACAGCCTCAACAGAAGAATCTGATAATAACTGAAACACATGAAATCAATTATAAATAACATGAAGGCTCAAGTAACACGACCCAAAACTCAAACAGGAACCTGGAACTCGAGCAGAACCACAATCAGGGACCAAAACCCCAAAAAGCCCCAGGTCCGGGGATCCAGAGCAGCGACCATGTACGGAGTTTTCTGCGAAGTGTTTGTTAGAGAGGGATTTTAACCCACTCAGTCTGAGGGAAATGTGACTGGAGTGATGAGAGACTGAACATCGGATGTTTTTTTATGTGTTTGAGCTCGGAGCGTAGACCAGCGCGCTAAATGAGTGTCAGTCTTTGGGTGTGTGTCTCTGCTGTCTGACAGAAGCTAAACAAACAGTGTTCAGCTCCGCACACACCAACAACCTGTTTCATCTGCTGTCACAGCTCAAATGTTTGCTCACCGTCACAGCTTCGGAGCGCAGGGAGTGTGCTCGGTGGCTCCCCTTTGTTTTTCTTCTTCACCGTTTTCTAAGTAGACACAAAGAGGAGTGTTTCAGTGCGAGTGCAGGAGCAACAGGACCTTCTGAGTGTTGGTTTAATATGAATCCTGTGCCTGCATAGGTGGATTGGACCCTCATCCCATCAGTAGTAGTGTTAGATAAGCTTTTCTCTTTATAAACATTTCAGTCATAAACAGAAGACTAAAACTGTGTGTCGTTAGGATAAGTCAGGCTATGATACGTTATGTTTAGATTAAGTCAGACTAAGTTTAGGGTCACTTAATTTAGATGATGATAGGTTAACTTTAAGGGAAGACTTGTGTTAGGGTAATATTATATTAACCTGTGTTAAGCTGATCTGTGTTTACGACTAACTTTAACTTTATATTAAATAGGACATAGTTTCTCAAATAATTTAAATCATAAGGTTTAAGATAACTTAAATTTGACTTAAGCAGAGCTCAGATTAAAGCCGTATTACAGTTTTGTAACTTTATAGGACAAATGAAGTTTGTAGACTTAAGTTAAGTGTTTAGTTAAGTGGTTTATGTGTTTGTCTTAAGACGCGCTTATCTTAAATTAACGCAGGCTTAAATTAAGTAGGATTACTTTAAATTAACCCTGTAAACCAAGAGTATACGTATATATTTGATACATGAGTTTTTGAGATTTCAACCTCATCCTTGCAATTTTTTTTCTGAAAGACTGAAAATTAACAAAAATAATACTCAAGCATTCAAATGTATACATTTATAAACACTCCAGTTTAAAAAACGTATTATTTCATGGATCAGACTTCACAGGATTAACGTGCACCTGTGAACACGGTGAATAATCAGATTGGAGGAAAGTTCAGTTTGGTTATGTCTAAATTATGTTTAGGTTCAAGTCATGCTCAGTATAAATAATGTAAAGATGACAAGTGTCAGACTTCCTCACTCTCTTCTGCTGTTTCGGTTTTTAGACTCAGTGCAGGGTGTGTGTGTGTTTGTGTGTGCGAGATGAAGACAAGAGATAAATGAAGTGGGTCAGTGAGCTGCAGCAGATTGAGATAAAAACCAAACAAACAGGAAAAATGTCCTCGGATTAGTTTAAAGAACCCTCGGCCGGTAGCGCTTTGATAATGCTCACACATCTGAAGCTTTAAAACTTAAAGCAGCGTTCACAGCGCGCCTCCTTCAGCCGGTTAATACAGCCTTCATTTCAGAGTGGGAACAGAGATGGGTGAGATGTTGCTGCCTGTATGAGAGAGGTAACCCTGGAGTTGAGCCTTGAGGGTTTCCAGCATTTTTCCTTTTTTAATGGGGCAGATTTGATTCTAACCAAACATCAAAAGATAAAAGGTGTTTGAAGGCACACAGACTGTGAAACCCACTAAAGCTCATTTGAGAGGCTGAAATGAGATTAAAAAAAAGATTTTGCTAAAGGGTTAGACGGCAGCCTGTGACAGGCCGCACTTGCTCGTACAAATGTGGTGCTTCTATGATGCTTCTGCAGATTTTATTGCGCTCTGACTGCAGGGAGTCACACGCTGATGAGCAAACCGAACTAAATGAAGTCAAATGGGTAGCAAACCTCCTCGCAGGAGGGGGAAGATGAGGGGGTTTCCACGGCGACAGCAGCATCCCTCAGGCTCACCGTGATTACCCTGCAATGCAATCAGCCTCCACTTCCTCAGCCCAAATTAGGAAGCAAATGCAATAAAGTATGTAGAACATGAAGAAGAAGACGGAGAGTGTGATTAGAAAACTGCGGATCTGTTTCCTGCCTGGATCTCTCATTTCTGTGGCTGGAGGAGCCTCGAGACATGGCAATCTGTCCGCACAGCAGAGAAAGCTTTATAGCAGGTTTCTGCTGTCAGAGGCGGATCTGAGAACAGTTTGTCAGACACACAGCTCTATGCTTTTATCTGTTTTTATCTGTTCAAGCACGAAGAAAAACATCTGCCTGACACACGCTTTCACAAAACAAACTCCCTCAGTGTGTTAGGTGAAATAGGCGGACACTTTGGCAGAACACACAGAGACGAAGGGATTGCAAGGGGTGCTCTTTATTAACAGTGACAGGAATATTAACACAGGATGTGAGATTGTGCACAGTGAACCGAGCCCGGACGGGAACGAGGGAAAGATGGTGCCACACACTCGACACGACCGGGGAGATCAGAACGCAGGGTGAATCTATGAAAAAGAGGGAAACAAAGGTTGAGGGGATGACACGAAACAAACGGTAGTAAAAAACATAAACTAGGGAGGAGTTGGAGAGCTCACTTGTCACACTGGCGGAACAGACTCGGGTGTAAATCTTAAGGATGCGGAGGTTGTTGTGAGGCTGCTCGCCGCGGAGATCCAGGAAGTGAGGCTTCCCTGGCAGCTGACAAGTAGGCAGAGGAGGAGTCCGGCTAAGAATACAAAACAGCAGGCTGGTTGACAAAATCCAAGACATGGGTTAGCTGTAGTACA
>VUQR01035787.1:0-11760 GCA_015108515.1 Hemichromis elongatus
CACATGTGCAATAAGACTGCTATAAGTGCAATACCTTTTTCTGACAACGTTGTACATTTGTATTTTCTTACTCAGTGGTATATAGCATTTGCATTCTATTTTATTCTATTGTATATATTATTCTATTTTATTCTATTGTATATATTATTCTATTTTATTCTATTGTATATATTATTCTATTGTATTCTATTGTATATAGTATCTTATTCTTATTCTATTCCAGTGTCTTCTAATTTCTGCTATATAACTGCACTTTCGCTGTAACAAAACAAATTTCCCACCTGTGGGACTAATAAAGGTTATATTATCTTAACTTATCTTATCAAACGTGACCTTGACCTCAACTTGGGTAAAGTCCTATCAGGTTATCATTGTGTTACACTAAGGTTCACTAAACACCGACTGATACTCTAGAAGGAGTCGCGATTCTCGTGAATTGTGGACAGACTTTTGCTGGATGCCTCACCATGGTAAAAGCTCACTGCTCCCGGCTGATCTTATGACTAGCATCCCAGATTTTACTACAACAAGGAAAGATGGTGGGAAAATTTTCATTAATGCTCCAAAATAAGATATTGACACTTAATCAGAGTCCTTCTGGTGCTATGAAAAAAAGTCTTTCTGCAGAGAATATATTTTACATGAGCAGCATGTGTTTAAGTGAGTGGGCAACAGCACATCCAAAGTTTACATGGTTTATTCAGCCGTGTGTGGCAGCTTGGCATCTGAGTTCATGCACACTGGGCTTTAAAGTTCAAGGTCCTCTTCGCTGTGCAAGAGGCCAATTTCGCCCTCAGTGTCCAAATATTTACTGTCCAGCAAGTGCAGGCTGTGCAGCACTGAGAAAAAGCTGTTGCCTGTCTATTAACTCTTGGCTGTATCATTTGCATTGAGCAATATGGTGGATTACAAGCATTATGAGGCATAAAAAAATTTATTATACAAATATTTAGAATGAATGATAATGGCAAATGAGCCATAATGTAGCAAAATCATAAAACACTTGAGGCTGTCACACAATCGTCCACTTAAAGGTTTGTTGGTTTTCTTGCCTCTTCCATAGATGTAAATTTGCTTGTAAGTATCACTGAGGCCTGTATGGAGTTCAGTCAGTTTAGACTTCGATATAGCTTCACTGTGTAAGCTGTGGTTGTGACCGCAGCCTTAGTTTGATAAAGTAAACAATCCATTCTTTATTTGTAACCTAAGAAAACAATCTAAAAAGATTTGATAAGAGATTTAAACCTGGACTCAGATTAAATAAAAAGCTCCATCAATAGCTGAGTGTCGTCTTCCTCTTTGAGTAACAGGCTTTTATTCATTACTGTTAGTTATTATGGTGCATAGAGGAAACACTGGGAAAACGTGACAAATTACTTAAGACATGGAGCTTATTTATGTTGCAGTGCTTCCTGCTGCCGTATGAGTGTGATGAATGTAACGATGCAAATTATAAATATTGTAATAATAATAGACAGAAATCATGTGAAATGTGCACCAAAGGCACTCAAACTAATCCAAACAACACATCACCTTAGACATTCTCAAATGTCGCAGGAAACCCGGTCAAATGTAGGATCCAGTGTATGTGGGATTTGGCCACATGTGCAGAATTTGTTTAATGCCACGGAATAACCAAGCAGCGCTCATTTATTACACTCAGATCCAGAATGAAAATTACTTGAGCTACTTAAAAGAAAGAGAAGGTGTGGCAATACATTTGTTGGCATGATTTATTTATTTTCTAGAATTAGAAAATATTATTTAATTATTTATTTCAACCTGCAACTTTATCTGGGGGCACAAAATTAAAATGGTCAGTTCTGTACAGCTCTGTGAACGGTTTCACCGTGCAGGTCAGGGTGGGAAAAGCTTCCAATAATGTTGCCCATTATACAGACTGCAACACATCAAAATTTATGTTGACCCAATTGGTAAAGTTTATGATTCTTAGACAGTTGCAATTTAGTTTGAAATGTATTTTCCGTAATCTTACAGTCTTTTTATTATTGTACAGTCTAAGACACGTTGAGCATCCTTTTATATCCGTTCCAAGGATAGCAAGGATAGCCCCCTAATAATTTAATTTGTAAATATATAGTCTATCACAATAACAATTCAACTATAGAACATAGGCCACATTGTAGACCCAGTGTACCGACTGTGTAGGAAAAGGGATGCTAGAGAAAAAAAATTGGTATAGAATAGATTTATTTACAAGTTATACCAGTTATATTGTCCCCAGACGTTAATACTGTGAGCTTTTCTCCTCTGAGTTACTCTCCTGGCTCCTGCTACTCTGTCAACAAAGTCAGTGAGATTTGCACGTCTGCGAAACAAACCCAGGACAACCTCAACACCCTGCAACAGCAGGCAGGTTTCCATTCATTCAATAAGATGATGCAGCATCAACATGCTACATTACAAGTGCTTCCTCGGGACTTTCCTTCCCGTCAGAGAGCAAACGCCATAACCACTGTTACCAGGCAGCAAGCACTACAACACTACGAAACAAACATTTTTAAGTCTTTCTTTGACAGCACAGTGGAGAGTAGACAGGAGAGCAGGTGGGCTGACACAGATAGTGGATCCAGGTCCCCACAGTAGCCTTTGGCACATGGGTCACCTGCTCAACCCGGTGGCTTTCTTACATTAAGTTTGCGTGAGTTAAATTAGGATGATCTGTAATCACTCGTATGCCTGCTGTCCTGGACGTTTTCTGTTTTTTACATGAGTTCCTCTTTCCCACAATCTCAACACTGATGTCATTACTTTACTTTAGTCCGATCATCTTCTCACCCAGCCTCCGCTTCGCACGGTTTAAATCTGTGCTCTCCGTCATTCTCCTTTTCAGACTCTCTTCTGTGGAACCCACCTCCTCCCTATCTCCACTTTAGACACCTAAGCCAGAGGGCTATTCAAACTCCTCTCTACCACCAGTGTCTAAACCCCAGGGGGTCCGGTCCTAAATCCTACCACCTATCAGAGTCTAAACACCACACACATTAATTTACTTATCACAATGAGTCATGTTCATTTCTTCAAAGTGATATCTCCTTATTGAAATGACAGAAAATTATCAAGCTGATATATTAAAATAGTTTATGTGCACTTTTCCAATCAGCATCTGAAGGACAGGATGAATATGGAGGGAGGCTCTCCTGGTAAACAATTAATAATGACTTTCTTTAAGAGGGTTAAAGAAAAAAGAGAAACAGAAAAGGAGAATGGGGGAAAGAAGAGAGCAAAATATGAAGGAAGAACTGAGCAGGAAGAGAGGAGTAGATAAAAGGAATAACTAGATGAAGTTCCTGACCGGTAATAACAGCGGGACAGTGTGTACGGTTCACGAGGGCATGTCGGTGAGTCTTTGAAGGTGAAAGTCTCAGCAGATGAAAATGGGAAAAATAAATGTTCAGATATTTCTCAGTAACAAAGGATCTGAGACGCTAAACTGTTTTTTTTTATCTCTGCTGAAATTCTCAAACTATACCTTTTGTTATTTGTCAAAGGAGGGAAATTATCTGAGCTCCCTTTCCTCACAATGAATCATCAGATTCAGTGAATCATTCCAGCTGCCAGACAAAATAAAAAAAAAAAACCTGAACTAAAAAACCATTCCTCTGACTGTGTGAAGGCCGGGACAAGCCAGCTCTGGAGAGGGAGACAGAATGGACAGCAGTGCTTGGAAGCTTCTGGAGTGTTTTCCTGGCTGAAGCTCCAGTCAGACTCCTCGGTGTCCTTCAGAGCAAAGACAAAAACATTTGAAGTGTACAGCTCACAGCTAGAGAACATCTCTTATTTGTTATCACTTATGCTCCAGGCCCAGTTTACATTCTCCTGAGTGCGTCCACTGGGTTGTTCATCCGGAAATTTGTCCCCTACACCCCCTCCTGATTTAGATTTGGGGAGCAATAAAACTTGCTGAGTTGTTGCCTTGGACAAATAAACTGACCAAAGTGTTGATATAGAGACGTCTGAAAGAAACAAAAAAACAGGGAAAGAGTAGGGTGGAGGGGGGCATGTCAGGAGGAGAGAGACAATGATAGCTGCTGGTCTCTCACTCCCTCCTGTTAAAGTTTCCGGCGAGCCAGTAAACATGGCAGCGTCTGTCTCCTGTGGGAGCTAAGGGAAATGTGTTTGTGTGAGAGTGCGTTGTTGAGTAGATGTGTGTGTTTATGGATGTTTGTGTGTGGTGATGTGCTGCTTGTCGGTGCATGTATGCATACACTGTCTGGGTGCTTGTCAGCGTTGTGTGTGTGTGTGTGTGTGTGTGGAGGTCGACATTTCCTCTCTGTGAGGGAGTTGTACTGGGGCCAAATGCCCAGCTGCTCATAGGTGTCTGTTTACAGACTGATTCAGACCTAACAGGGAAGACACGCACACACACACACACACACACACACCCGTATCATTCTCAAAGAATTCTCACAAAAATGCAATATACAAGGTTGGCCTTAAGAGCTTCCAAACTAATGCCGTGCGATTTGTTTGTAAGAGTGCACGCTCACAACGTCAGGTATTTCACCACATTAGTACATTAGTAATTACATCACCTGAAACAGTTACAGACATGGCACTTAATTACAGTGATTTCAGGATTTACTTGCTAGACCACCAAGCACATGTTTTGTAGTTAAATGGTTTGCTCAATTACTCAGAACAATGTGTAATTCTGACTGACTTTGAGGGGCACGTTTGAAGCCTGGACACAAATACTCTACTTATGTAAAAGTGCCCGTAGTATAATGTAAATACGCTGCAGCGTGCTGACGTCAGCGCGCTGTTATTCTTCCACACGAGTTTGACAACGGCAGCGGCGAGTGCACGCTGGTCTGAATAAAAAGGTAATAAAATGATGACTGTGACGGGTACAGAGCATCACATTCACATCAATATTCAACAAAAAACAACCGTTATTCCTTAAGAGCTTCTGTACTGGGAGACTCATCACACACAGATTCTTCTCAAGGCGCTGCTTCACATGGAAATGCACAGTAAACGTTGTGAAGCTAATCCTAACCTAGTGTATTGTACATAATGGTTCTTATGTAGGACTTTTCTACTCCACCTTTACACAGTTTCATTCACCCATTCATGCAAACACTTTTCTTCTATGCTCTTTCTAAGTAGCAGCTTTCACATCATTGTTTCACATCAGAAAAGCAAATTTGAGTGAACATAATACAATTCAAACTAAATGCATGTGAAGTTTTTTTTTCTTATTGTTTCCCTTAGTACTATAATGTAAGAAGTTATGTTATATGACGCTAACTGTAAACATTAGTTGATTAGTAGGATGGCGGTGTGGGGGTTAGCACTGCTGCCTCACATAAAAACTGATCCTGGATCAAATCCTTACTGGAGTCTTCCTGTTTGACCAAGTGTCTGAATGGGTTTCCTCTGGGTACTTTCAGGCTAACTGGTTACTGTAGAATCACAGATGAAATGTTTTAAGTATATCAAATAAAGCACTGTATGCATGTGTCTTGTAAAACATATTTAGCTGTACATAAAACACCAGTCGAGACCAGGTGAAGGTTATCTGAATGTCAGTAAGGGTCTGAGAGGAATAACACAGATTTTTATTCAAAGAATATTTAGTTAGAAGGGAAAGAACATATATTATTAAATATATAAATGACAGAAAACAGAAAATGTTTTACTGTGCACTCGTATGATGAAATACTGAAAGGAACTTTCTCACAGATTACAGTTTTTTTCTGCAACAGGTCATTAAGTATTAAGAGTGCACAAAGTGAGCGCTAAATGCAAGTCGGTCGTTGTGCAAAGAACATTTCAGAATCCTCGTTACGTGGTGCAGATAGAAAGCGACACAGCTAACGATCACAGGCCGCGCTGCATCTGGCTCATCTCCCCTTCAAGGTCGCATTCTTTGCCAGGGCTGCACCTTTTCTGTGGTTGCTGCTATTTTAAAGATTGCACTTATTTTTTCATTCTGCTTAACACATTTTTCTGTTTATCCAGAGGCTACTTTTAGCTTCTGCTTTGTCACAAGCGGTCACCACAGCAGCTAGCTCTGCATATTTGATGTGGCAGATTTCTATGCCAGATGCCCTTCCTGATACAACCCTCGAGGGACGGCACTAAGTGTCTGATTATTCTCTTTTCTTATATGCCAAATTATTCTCATCTCTATTTTATTAGGTAAATGTGTAACTCACTATTCTATTGAAAAACTTTACAATATATATATATTTTTTACTTATTTAGATTTCTATCCTATTACTTCATTTTTAGCCCTTATATTGATAACACACGGCATTAAAGTGAGATCTCTCTAATCCAACACTAGTTTTTTAAATGATCAGAATTTTATTCCTATTTGTACATTAATGATAAAAGTATCAGTATGTAAGTTACTGAACATGAAGTTGGCATATCTTATTCTTTCAACACAGCCTAAATACATATGTGCAACATCACATTGAGACTACCGATGATGAAAGGACGTTTTAACCACGTTAGGGCAGACGATCCTCTATGAGGGAGACACTTGCGCCTCACATGAACGGAACAGAAAGAATTACTGTTACTTTTCCTTTTTAGTCATAAATAACATTTGTGTGAGGACATGGAAAGGATCCCAAGTGATAACGAGACTTAACAAGAATTTTGTCTTGTTTTGTGCTCTCTCCTTGCCAGCACCAGGTCCCGTGATTCTAGCTATTTAATTTGGGTCTAAATGATGATTTGTGCTGTGTGTAAAAAGATGTGTGCTAACAGATCAACTACAGTATGTCAGCAATATACAGTAGACAGCCTGAAGTCAAGCAGAGAGGATCCATCCTACTGGTCTAATTCAATTGAGCAACAACTAAAACTGCTTCTTGGAACTTGCTGTGTTTAAAGTTTCAATGAAATTAAAATTCATTGCCATGTTAAACAGTATCCTACATAGCGCGCACAGTGTAGCAAAATAAAGCAAAGGCAATTACAAGCGTTGTCGATGTATCATACTAGACTTAGTATTAAACTCACTTTTGCTACATCAAATTCTTTGTAGCAAAAACATGCTTTCTGTTGGTAATGAAAGTGTTCAGCAGTTACTGGACTATAGTTAATTTACTAATTACAACTAATAACAATCCAAAAATCTATAAACCACCTTCAAATTTCACAAACAAAGTGAAACAGTACTAGTTAGTGTGAGGCAGCGCATTGCTCCCCTTCTACTCCAACACGGCTGGGAGCTAACAAACGTGCAGGCCAGGCTGGCTTTCCTCGTTAAAGGTTAGACCGTGTTGCTCTCACATATGTTAACTAGTAAGGGGATTGGAGGAGTGCGAGCGGGCTTAGAGGGAAACCTGGACGATTACAATTACACCTGTGTGTGTGTGTGTGTGTGTTAGACAGACTGATTCCAGGTAATATGAAGTGAAATTCAAATTGCAAAGCAGAAACAGATTTTGGGTAGAAACCCGGAGGTGTGTATTGAGGGTATGAAGGTTGCCCTTCTGTTTTTAACTAAGGCCTACTTTGGAGACACACTGGTGCATACACACACGTGACATGACCCTGGCTGACGGCTGATGACTGAGGTCTCTTCAACAACACACTTCTGACCTTTGACCCCTCACCCCTCAAACCAGCCTCCATTACCTCACAATTACACCCTACAAATGGTTTTCCCTAGGAAGTGTGCATGTATGCTTCTGTGTGCTTGTGTGTCAGCGTTAGCTTCTTCCTTCTGTCCGTTCCTCTCTTTTCTTTCTCTCTCTTTTTACTTTCTTCCTTCCTTCCTCTCTGCCTTCTTTGATCTGTTTAGTTTTCACCGCCTTTCTTTAACTATCTTGGTTCCTCCAATTGAATTCAATTTAATACAGTTTTATTTTTATATATATAAAATATATAATTTTTAATATAACGAGACACCTCAAGGTGCTTCTATCTGTCCTTCATGCATCATCTGTTTGATTTCTTCTTTTCTTCTTCCATCTGTTTCTTTTGCTCTTTTGTTAAAAATTTCTTTCATTCATGAAGATTTTTTAGAAAAAACACTTCTCTTTTTTTAATGTTTGACTACTTTCTTAACTACTGCTAATGCTGACTGCACACACACACACACACATATATGGATCAATGTTGTGGAGTGAATGCATCCACATTTAGGTTTTGCACTGATAATGTTTTCTTCACAGACGACAGCACCCCAGGATACTGATTTGGCCTGAACCCCCAGAGGTCATATGTTCTGACCTTTAGGAAGCAGTCAGCAGCAAGCCCATAGGGTTGCAGGTAGACTTGGATTAATGCACACTACCCACACACACACACACACACAATGATATGACGAGTGACATGTCAGAGAGCAGCAGCATGTGCACATATGGATGGCTTGAGGGGAAATCAAGCTGTCGCCTCTCAATGAACTCTAACAAAAGGACTATTGAAAATAACAAGACAGGCTCTCACAGTGGCAGTTCAAGAAAAAAAAAGTTTCCCTTTGTTAGTCATGGCAACTTCTCAGTGCCGTGCCATTCAAACACCAGATCCTCTCAGCGGTGCCAAACAGGTTTTACGAGGGTTCACTGCACTTTGAAGAGAGGACCACTGGGAGCAGGTATCAGAACACAAGCATCCGAATTTGGCATCCTAGCCCGAAAACATTTTTGGTGTTGCATATCACAACAATTAAGTATGTTGCATATTACGATGCTTTAAAACGAATACGGTTTCCTTTCAAACGTCTGTGCAGATGATTTTTACATCAGTAAAACTACCCGGTGGTTATTCCTGGGTTTTACATAGCCTTATAAATGTCTCAAACTTGCTGGAGTCTATGCTTGCGCTCTTACATAGGAAGTGTCGGGGATCTGGCTTGGGTTCAGTGCACTTTATACTCCTACCACAATGTTTATTATTTCAATATTGGTCAAAGATTGGAATCCCATCCCTAGAACACGCATGGGCCTAATCATTTTCAAGTCCAACTGAGGTCTTGTACTGCCATCAAATGCACAAAAACTGTCTGAGCAGGAAACATTTAAAGGACGGGGATGCCCGATTTGAAACTCCGGCATCAGTCTGCCTTTATGTTGCATGATTGAGCTTCCCATAAGATCTAACTTAAGGCCTTCATCCAGTTCCCAACACAGTTTTCCACTTAAAGGCCACTTTTGAGTTGAGTCTGTGCACTACCTAAAGATGCAATTTCAACTTTTTAGGCACTAAAAGGTACTGGTAACACAATACCCTCATCAGGATTTTCTTGGCTCCATTACAAGCGGTGTGTGTGTCTGTGTGTGCGCACGCCTTTATGTCTGACCAATGCTATAGACGGATGGGATCATCAATTCTTATTTAAGGCCATTTCATTTCATATGACACCCTCTTATTACAATAAATTGACTGGCCATAGCCATTTTGCAACGGATGTCGAGTTGGTGTGTAATTTCCCAGTGGCTCAATTTAAGATAATGGTATATTGTAAGAAGCAGAAAGAAACATAACCTTTTTGCCTCAGCAGTGTTCAAACATCCAGTTAGGAATGATATATGGGCTGAAAACATTGACAATATCAGAATTTTCAAAAGTGGTGGAGAGAAAATAAACAGTAGGGACATGAGAGCGGGTGAAGGAGCACACACAAATATCAATAAACACTCCTCTTCCGTCTCGGAAGCTTCCTGCTTTATTTGATTAGGCTGAAGATGGAGGGAGGGTTGGGGGAGAAAAACAGCAGTCATGCTCTTTTGCTTTTCTTCCTCCTTTCCCTTCCTTCGCAATCTCTAGCCTCTCCTTAATGGGAATGGGAAGTTTGGGAAGTGGAGGAGAGGGGTGGGCTGCAGCTAGCCTCAGCCTAACCTCCCCCATCTGGACCGGAGGGGAGGGGGCAACTTGCCAGCCTCTAGGCTACTCCCCAACCCTTCCCAGCTGTTGGCTGTTCAGGGGCAGAGCCCAAGCCCCTCCCCACCCACCACCCCCAAGTGTGTGTTTTTGGTGGGCTTGAGAAAGCATTTTTTCATAAACAATTGCCATATCCTCCACCAGCTGTTGACCCCATGGCTCCTGTCCCTGAGCAGAGCTTGGGAAGCAGGCAGAGTGGAATGGTTTTCATTTAGGAGACTCTGCTTTGCAGGGGAGACTTGCTAAAGGCTGCTTGGCCCCAGTACTGTTAGCACGCTAGCTATAATACAGAACCTAGAGAGGTCTTTGGTTGGGGGCACGAGATGTTAGCTGATAGTAGCCACAGCGACAGCACCTTGTGTTTTGAGGATCTAGCTGGGGGCTGGAGGTGCTTAGACTCGAGTGGTTCCAATATCTGTTTGGCAGAAACGAGCTTACTAGACTTGATGCTAAAACTGATCCCTTTACTCTTACACCCTTTACTGTGCATTCTTTAGCTTTTTGATAACCTGGGGACAAAAACAAGCCGAAATTGAAATATTACAACTGTCTAAGGGCTTTTCTGTGACACTGAGCCATGTTTGCACTTTCTTTAGATGAAATCAGTAAATTGCAGTAATTATTATTCTGCAGCAGCTTGAGTAAAGGTTCAAACTCTACACCGATGTTATCAAACGTAAGGCAGTCGGACCAGAAGGGGCACACTAAACAGTCCAGTCTGTAGATATTATTATTTACCCGTAGTGGCTATTGTCTGGCTGTGTAGATATACAGCTCTTTCACAACCATCTATTAAATCCTGTATTAAAAAAAAAATAAAAAGCTAAAAACTAAACTTCTCAAACATTCAATTGACCTTTTTTCCTCCTTTGAAGTATTATTTAGACGTCTTCCAGTCTACTGGAGATGTTAGTCTTCAGTAGACTGGAAGATGGTTTTCAATGGTTTAAAAGGTAAAATTAAACTTACCGTTTACCTTGTACTTTCGTCACATTTACGTGTAGAGGGACATCTTTTTAAACATTAATGATTGCCTGCCCAGAAAACAAAAATCCCTGGTGCCTGAAGGGGGCCAAGTCTATGTAGCAGCTAACATAGCATAATGTAACAAAACCAAGTTGAGCTTTAGATATATGCTCATGCATCTACACTGGAAGTGCTCCCAGGAAGCAACAACGGAAGAGGAATAAAACAAGGAAACAAAAACGCTGCACAGCTGAAGTGCAGAGTGCCAACAGGGAAATAACAAAAGACGAGAGGCACCATCGCCAACAAACATCTACCACCTCCTACTCTCATGTCCTAAAAGAGCCGTCCCGTTGAATGCGTTGATGAAAAATGGATTGCATGCTTGTCAGTCAAGGTGGGTACAGGTGCCAATGCACTATGTATAAAATCAGATGGCATGTTTGTGCTGATGCAGTATGTATGAGGCGGCTGGGCCTCATGCAACATTCAGCACGCTGGGGAGGCCGTAGGTGAGGCCAGCACAGCCTGCAGCCAAAGACGTCCGCACCTCCAAGTGCGTACGTGTGAGCTCAAACCGAGCTTTGTCGCAGCTGGCTGGTGGATCCACACATTTAGAAACACAACTGGGATGAGACTCACGCAACTGCAAACACGCCTCAGCTCAGAGGGCCTGCTTTACACAAAAAAGCTATTTTTCTACTTGTTTCATAAAACACATGCAAACGCACACAAGAACACACCCAGACAACATGCACACTTTGGCTTAGCAGACAGTCTTTGCTCGGGCATTGCATTTGAACTTTCACCTCAAGTGTCGAACACCCACCCACACACACACACACACACACACACACACACCTTCACCTGCCAGCTATGATAATGTATATTGCCAGCATCACATCTATTTACAGTGTGTGTGTG
>VUQR01035787.1:15757-26196 GCA_015108515.1 Hemichromis elongatus
TGTAATCAGTGTGAAGACTTTTTACAGGTACTGAGACGGTTCTTGTAATATTTCTAATCATTTTATTATTTTAAGTGTCATTGTGAAGTTTTATCAGCTGGACTTTGGCTCAGGAGGACTACTATCTATGAGACCATAACAGAACAAAAACAAATGGGTACACAAACAGAAAGGCAGAAAAGTAGAAAGCTGTCCATCTTCCTTTCTTCCTCCTTCTCCTCCTCCAACTCCTCCTTCCGCCTGTCCTCTTCTCTTATACACCAATGATAAAACAATGGTTGGGTAGTGAAGAGAGGGGGAAAGGTGGATGGATAGATGGATGGATGGATGGATGGATGAAAGATTGATGGAGAAGGAAAATGATGCATGCTTGTGAGGAACAAAAGCAAAGCAAATCAATTGAACTGAGGTGACTGGCAGAGCGAGGACTTCTGCTTTTTAGGAATAACCTGCAGGAGACAAACAAGAAATAAAAACAAAAGAAGTTTGCCTTTAAATCTTTGCCGGTGAAATAGATGTCAAAGTTTGATAGCATAGTTGTTTCTCCTCAGGATGCACATCCAGGGTTGGAGGGTGGATGAGTGAGTAAAGCATGCAGTTAGGTGAAGTACATATAACCCCAACAAGACCCCCGTTTTCATGAGAATCGGTTTTTCCTCAGTAGCTTCTCCTGTAGCCTAAACTGTTTGATAAAACGGAAACATTGTTGCACAGTGTCTGAAGGAGCTGGAGGAGTACTGCCAGCAACCATGAATGTATAAATCTTAAAGGCCAAATCAAACTTGATTTTCTGAGGCATTATCAGCAGACTCAGAGTAAAATGTAATTTAAACTGTGACCAACCAGAACAACAACGCAGTGTTGGGTGGCAGAAGATGAGATGTCTGTGTTCATATTTAACACACCGACCCACCCAGCACGGGAAAGTGGACATCTGTTTGAGGGCCAAACACGTTCTTTAATGAAACTGGTTCCCAGTTTAAAAAACAAAACGAAAACAATCAAGTCCACCTTTAACACAAAGAGCCCTTTGGTTTCTCTATGGCAGCTTTGTGGGGCTAGTAATATGGAATTTTTGGCTATGATACATTCACAGGTTGCTAAGGCGACTACTAGCATGGTTAAACCACTCTAGAGCAACGATATTACCTACTTACTGATGTCGACCTGGGAATCGAATACACGCAACTAAACCCAACGAAATCAGCAAGGTGAGTAAAAAGATTAGTAATCACAGAGGAGTTTTGGCAGAGCTGCAGGCAACTGGAATGCAGCAGTGCTGACTGGGAAAACACAACCCCCTCATTTAGCCTGATGGAACTGTAAAGTAGCTAACACACGCAGGGGCAATTGTGGCTGTTTGTGTGTCACTATGTGTGCTTCATTAGCGTGCACCTTGGCGTTGTGTATTTCTTGTGCGTGAGTGTAATGGGTACCGTGTGCTTGCTGAGGTCTTGTTTGCCCATCTTAAGTCAATTAAAAGGAAATAAGGCGGCTCTGACCGGCCCGTGAACCAGCTCCCTCAGCTGAGAGCATGTCTGCACAAAACACACACACACACACCGGCTAACACAGGGAGGCTGATAATGCTCCACTACTGGCAATCGACCCCGTGCCCTGCTGTGTGAGAAACAATGGCTCCGAGACTCGGTGAGCACATACATGTGCATACGCGTGCGTGGGTGTTTGTGTGTGCAAATTTGTACGGCGTGTCTGACGAGGCTTCAGAGGGAAACAGTTTAAGACAATGTTAGACACAAATGCTGAACACACACATGCACACATTCCTCCTTTTTCGACAGAGAGCCAAAGAACACATTTGTATCCTACAGGTACGATCAGCAACACACAAACACGCAGACTCACTGCACCTTGTTAACCAAAAGCCTCGGCTCGTATTGTCATTACGCTGAAACGAGTTACTGAAGAAACACTGGTCTAAAACTAAATCCTACAGTTGTGGTTACAAGTTTACATACACCCATCATGGGCATGAATGTCACAGTAGTTGTGGGCTTTTAATGATTTCTTTGAACTGTTCTTTTTCCAGGGTGGAATGATTATACAGCATACATCTTTAATGACTTCATAAAACAAGGACTGAGGAATACATTTATTTTTGAATTTCACTGAACTGCACAGAGTCCAAAGTAATTGACTAAAGTAACGTGCTAATAGATAAAGGGTCCAACAAACAACACAGATATAATAAGCAGAGCGCTCACTGTTAAAGCCTGCAGCGATCACTGGCTACATAGTAAAAATGACCTCACAGGTGGCTACAACTAAATAATATTCCATCTGCCATCCATTCAACTCCCAATAATTATTCATCTTTTATCCCACTACTCTGGTAATGGCTAATATTGCTAATAGTTGCATCACAGCAAGCAGATCCTGAGTTCAATCCCACCACCAGGCCGAGGTCTCTCTGTGTGGGGCTAACATTAGTAATAACTTTTTAGCACTTTAGGGGTTTTTTTAAATTGTTTTTAAAATTATATAATATATAATATAATTATTTAGTTACGATTATAATTTTATATATATATTTAAAATAAAAAACAAGAAATTGTATGCTACATAATATTGCACACTGGAAAAACAATAATGCCGTGTAGTTTGTCCCCGTGCTTAGTGTTTGGTTTTTACAGTTTTTACATGATTATGTAGATTGTGTACACTTATGTGTCCACTTCCCTGATTACCCCATGTGTAAAAATAGCACCGTCTTTCTTTCAGTCTTTCATATACCAACTTTGTGTGACTCTCTCTCTGTACTCCTCTGAGTAATTGATTTTTCTTTTGTTGCATTTTGGGGTTTTCAGTCTAAATCAAAACTGCTTTTTTTATTGCAGTTTTTTTTTTATTGATATCAAACGTAAAAGTAGACAAAGTCCACAGTTTCATCTTTATTCTTATTCTATATTTGTACATGCTCTCAAATACCAGCTAAAAGAATACAAATTTTAATGAAAAGACAGTATATTAATTACTTTCATTAAATAGATGGATCGACATATTTGTCAAGTATTTCTCAAAAATACCAAATGCAGTTTTTAAACCATTTAATTTATGAAGAGGGAAGCTTGTTAAATCATAAATTAACCAATTAAGCACAACTTGACTAGCTACACTCGGACCTGATTACTACCACACCATCTCTTATGTTAACTTTACTTCATCAATAATATCGGAATTGAGCACCAAATTCCCACGTTGATTTAACCGAGGAGCTCAGGGTAATTAGATCACAGGTATGATGATTTGATGACTGTATGCCCACGTACAGAGCCCCACCTCGTGGGGCACAGACACCGAATGTTTGTAATTAAACTGACTAATTCAGGGTTCCTGTTACTACATGTGAACCAAGTGCAATGAACTCAAAAAGCAGCACTTTTACACTCTCTCTCTTGTTTTTTGTTTGATCGTTTCACATTAAAAGTTTGACAAAATGAAACAATGAAATATTTTTGAACAGGAGGTTGTAAAGGTAACTGGGTTGTCCCTCCTTAGCCACTGAGGCAAAAGTTTCTTCTTCTGTCTGAGGATTTATCAGGCTCAGACTACTTGCTGCCACCAGTTGATGACACAGGATATCTATCAAACCAGGGCTGCTTTTTCAGCTCTTTGTCCGGTCGTAACCTTCCTGGGATCCTAATTAAAGGAAAGGTCAAGTCAACTTGTTCAGTGATCACATTCTCTGCGGTCCCACTGTGAGCAGCATGATAAGTACCGGTACTAATGCACTGCTTCTATCCCATGACAATCCCAGAGTTGTTCTTGCAGAAGTGAGGGACCACTTAATCCTCCATGTCCAAACAGCTCGTAATAAAGAGTCTACATTTAATCCAAAATACTGAGGAGCAAGGGTTAAGGCTTTATCGCCTGCAATGCCAATGTTCTCTTTCTACTTGCACTCACATTCTATCCCTGTGTAAGCATCGTCATAATACGGTCATTGTAAAATCAATGGATTAAAATCTGCACCACAGTAAGAGGAAATGAATCACTATAGCCACTAAGGAAGAAAATACGATGGCAGTAATTTATTACACAAATGCAAAATAATAATAATAATAATAATAATAATAATAATAATAATACTAGCTGCTGAAAGACTGCTGATATATTTACATTCAACATACTGTATCTGTGAGCAAATGTGTAAAAATCCTCAGGCTTACATTCTTTCAATTACCTCTAGGTCATCATTATTTAATGCTCAACTTGCAATGAAGCAAAAGAGTTCAGATGAATCAGTCGTTTAGGTCTTTAGACCGACCAAAATCCAACATGACAATAATCCAAGGCATAATGCTAATCTCCCACGCTAGAAGGAAACTGGGTTTGGCACTCAGGTATACACAACGTGAGAAATGATGGGATGCAGTAACCTGAAGAATCAATGGAAAGCAACGTTGTTCCAATCCTGCCTATGTACACCGTAACACACCCGGCCAGTTTCTGCAGAAAGTGTGTGCCAACATGTCTCCCTGTTTCCTGTCAGATGGCCCTGACGTGAAATACGTACACACGTCTCTGAGATGGAAGAGCGTGCACCACATCTGCGTAGTCCTTCTGGAATAAGTGAAAACATCTGCATTAGGAGTCTGAAGCAGTGGTGTTGGAGTAAGCATCTCAGGTGGGACACGTTGGTTTGTGTCTGCTCCTACGGGCCTTTTTTTCATCTTTTATACACTTTGCATTGCTGATTTATTTGCTTCACTGGCTTTTAAGTGTAGTCACTACAAATAGCTGTCAGAAAACTAAGCTTTAACAGGAAACGTGATTATTGTTTGGGTTACATCACAAACAGATGCTTACCTAGCTGTCCATAAGTGACAAGTTCAGAGTTACAGATCTGTCTCAGTAGGGCCTAAAAACAGTTCAATGGATGAAGCACCAAAGCAGAGATGGGTTAACCCTGCGAGACACCACTGACTTTAATAAAAGGCCAGTTTCTGAATGTGCTAACGGGACAGGGTGTCTATATGCTGCCTTGGATCTGAGCCTTATGACAGAAATGTTATTGAAATTATTTTTACGAAACCCAAAAATACAAACACTGTAGTCTACTCAATATTTCATGTGAATCATGCCTGACATGAGAGCTTTTTGACGTGTAGCCTAAAATATGAGCACGCCAAGCTCAGCAAACTCAATTTACATCCTCAATAGACGTCTCCTCCCACACGTTCAGAGATGGGACCAAGGCGCTGGCACTGATAACAGTAAGGGAGGACGGAGGTAGAGAAAGACACAAATGGGTGCTCGAAACTCCACTTCATCAGTTGCATATGCAACGCTGGCATGCCAGTATCCGTGCAGCCAAGTGCATGAGCTCTCGTCCATTCAGTTCGCTATCCTGCGTTCCTACATGCCACAGCACCCCAGGTCATGGCCATATGCCATTGGCTTGGCCTGCTGATCAACACCGCTCCAGCTTCGCATGACGGCGCACGATGCACACACACACAAACACACGCACACACACACACACACGATAGTTCTGACAGATGGGTGAAAAGGTGGGCCACGTCATGTGTGAAGTGAACAGAGGGCAGGGGGGTGTTAGCAATTATGGTGAAACAGACTGCAAAGACAGGCAGACGTGTGTGTGTGCGTGTGTGTGTGTGCGTGTGTGCTCCGTACAACAAAAAGGTGCATATGGGCATGTGCAGAAACACAAGCACAACATCAAATACAAATACATTGCACTCTAGAAAGAAGAGCCATTTAGACAACCAGTACATATTGGAGACTGCTTTAATAGAGCACTCATAAGCGTGGGCAAACATCTGCCTTATGGCCTCCGTCTATTCCACTAAGACCCACACAGAGCACTGGACACACTGCCTGTTAATACCTAATGCTTTCCACTGCACTGAACTAAATTGGCACTCAGATACTGAAAAATACGTGTTAGAGCTGATTAATCTTTGTCATTGTGAATCTAGCTTCTATCCTGGTTAACGCAGTGGATTCTAAAGCACACACACTTTATAAGAACAAGCGTTGCCTTTGCTGCAAGTAAAAACCATTCACTAAGAAAAAGTCGAAGCCAAACAAACTGCATATACAAAGATTCTCCTAAATACAGGAAAATATTATATAATAGGAAAAGTCAGGTAACTGAGATTAATACACACACACACACACACACACACACTTAAAACTAAAAATTACATTGTTATTTGTTAGACAAACTGATGTTTTTATACACAAATGAGAGCCGGACACTGAACTTCTTTGGGAATTCAAAAAGAAAAAAAAACAAAACGTAAGTTTAACATTCAACAAATAAAAACTATTTTTCTGTTCAGGAATGCAAATAAATAAATAAGTGAATAAATAAATAACTATACGTGTAATTTGGCACCTGAATCAAAAATAATAACATATTCCAGCAGATTCTTCAGCTTTTTTGTAAAATTGTGAATTAGAAAAAGTAATTGATTAAAAAAATAATTTAGCATAAAAAATATTTCAAGGACAGTGAAAGTGCATATACTGACCAATTAAACAGTTTTTATAGCTTCTTGCTCAAACACAAACTCTTGTGTACGTTTCTTTGTGTATTTTACTTGAATCAAGTTGCACTGGCCATGGCCTTTATACAACAGTAATACATATGCCTAATATATATATATATATTAGGCATGAATAAAAAACATGTATAATATATACATATTATGCACAATAGAGACGTTTACAAACCCATTGATAAAATAACGTCCACTGCAGCTGGTTGTACTTTGCAGGCCACATGTATTTAAGGCCTTTTGTGGACTTTAATATGACTTTGGTGACACAGATTGACCCACGAGTCACTCATAGGAGGAGATTTAAATAGACAGTGAAATATGAACCTTCAGCGATGTTGCAGAAAACGTGGTTTCTTTTTCTTTCTTTTTTCTTTTACAGTTTTAACAAAATGGAAAACACAACTTTTATTTCGTCTTTGTGCTTTGATTCAAGGGATATGGAACACCTTTAGTAGTAACACGAAGTATGAGCAAGGCTGTGTGCGTCCGAGCTTGTGCTGTATGTTGGACAGACCTACAGCTACAAATGCAGGTTTAGTACAGTCCACGTATACACACTAACTGACAACGAAAACGCAAAGTAGATTTTCAATGAGCATAGTGATGGAGGACGAGTGGCAGAGGGCTGAGAGTGATGAGAATAATCCTCTGGCCATGTAACAGAGATAAAGACACAGTGAGGTTTTAGCTCTACGCGGGAGATTGACCTCATTACAAGCACACAAACTATAGACACAAACACTCAAATATCAGCGTGGAGCACAAATGTAGATAAATGGTGGAATATAAATGTGCTTGACCGCTCGAGTCACTGTGTAAAAGCAGCGTGTGTGTGTTTGTTTAATGAATAGAGAACAGCCCAACACTGATCAGGAGAGAAGAAAAAGAGCACTGCCCACTCTGCTCTCACATTTATCAACGGTGTGTGTTTGATCTCTCAGCCACATCACACATGTGCCCTCCAATCAACCGCTGCTGCCTCTGAGGCCTCCTTTGACACACACACGCACACACACACAGAGGAAAACGTCCCACACACAACCCATTAGGACTTTTGATTAAATTTGAGGATAGCTCATGTATAAAGGCCATGACCAGTGCAACTTTATTCAAGTACGTGTGAGTGTGTGTACACGAGTCTGTGGGACAGAGAGTAAAAGCACAAACGAGCGACTGCAAAGCCTCCTAACCTTTGTAATACAGATCCTAACTACTGCCAAGGGAGGTTAAAACCTAAAAGGGTCCCATAACACTTCATAACTCTGACTTAAATGAAACAACTACAACTCTATAGCCATTAGTGAAATGCACACACACACACACACACACACACACACACACACAAATAGACTCAGTGTCTTTAAAAGTTTGCAAGACAACCAAGGTCATTAGGTTTATTTCCATTTGCACAGAAATGATTTTGGTAGCTATAACCTGCCCGGTGACACTCAGGTTTGTCAGAATAAACAGATGAAAGCTAAAGAGTGTGTACCCACATTAGGAATCACAGTGAGGTAATCAAACAGACGAGCACGTTCCTTCTGACCATTTTGCATATGGATGGATGATTGACTATTCCTTGTTGCATTTCCAAATTTAACCTGATTTCACTTTTGAGTGTTGAACAAAACAAAGAAAGGTGCCTTCAGCTCAGGCTGCAGAAAAACACAGATGGATGTAGACACAGTGTTACTTCTTTCCTGACTACCTCCATACAATATTGTGCAAAATCGTATTTACTCTCGACCCTTTTTATTCCATATTTGTCGCTGATATTTGTTTTAAATAACCAGAGTGAATAAAAAAAATGCAGCTTAAATGATGATTTAACTTATGAACAGGTTGAAGCAGTGGTTCTACATCAGTGTGGCTGTTGGCGAATGAGGAGTGAGGAAGACCAAGTGCGCCAAATCGAACCAAAGTGAAACCACCACAACAACATTTGAGACTGATATTACCATCACCCAGTTGAACAGCTGAAGCCTGGCCAAAATTAGGTCATGCACCCAGACAATTATCCCATTGTCATTAACAGATCTGTGCACGAACAAATGCCCACAAACCTCATGGAACTGGATTTAAACTGCTAAAAAGACGGGGCCAGAAATCCTCGATGACGATGCAAGAGACTGATAGAGTCATGTATAAAACAATACTTTCAACTTATTGCTGATTAAAGTGGTTCTACCAGCTGATTCAACAGCTGGTAGAACTACTTAGATTTTCACGTGCCATTTCTGCATTTTGGCTTTAACCCTTTAACCTGTTTTTCTCCACCTATACGACAATCAATACCCAGTTTCCTTTTCCCAAGGCTGAGGGTACAGGATGGGATAGGCTGGGGGCGGAGTCTGATGCCCCAAATAAAAAGGTTTATGTTGGAGTCTATGAGGTGAGGCCTTCCTCTGAACTTTTGCTTCTTGAGCATTCAGTGAAACGAGAAATGAGCTGCTTCCTGTCTAATCCATGTGGTTCAGAAATGTCCAGCCAATCTTTCGCAGCATGTTTGTCCTGTGCTCGTATGTTATTCTTGTGAGTTCATAAAGTATTTCTTGTAGTCGTTAGCCGAGGTTAGATAAAGGCAAGCAAATCCAAGAAGAGTGGAAAAGCAGGGAATTAATTATTCTAAATGGTGAATGATGGTGCTGAGCTCCCACCAGTGAACAGCAACAATGCACATGTGGACCACATATGAAATGAAGAGTCACACAAAAGTGCACATTTTTGCACATTAATTGAACAGTACAGTTTAATATAAGGGTTGCAGCCATAACTGCTCTCTCTACGCGTCCCTGTCATTGTGGTACATCACACTCTGTCTGCAGCATACACACACTGAAACAATGATGCTGCTGTGTCAGATACATGTGCTCTTGGAGACTGGATGAGTGATTCCAGCTTAACACGCCCACAGCAGATGTCCAATCATCCTAATATAACAGCAGGAACAGAACAACACACTGGCTAAGACCTCAGATTAAAACTAGCATCCCAGAGGATAAAACACAGCGGCAATGCAGCAAACTAATACGAGCAATATAAAGTGAGCTTTACTGATGGGTAGCACCAGCAAAACGTTACATGTTCTACATAAATTGCTAAGCAGAAATAAAATGAGGATATCATTATTTTATATGCATAATGGTGCACAATCTGTAGTCTCTTTGTTTTTGTCTGTTGTTACTGTTGCAGAGGACAGACCAGAGTCGTGAAACTCCCCAAAAATATGTACAACTGAAAGAGTGCAGCTCGCCAATAAATTACAGGAGCTCTCAAACATCACAAAATAAAAAAATGATAAAATCTGGTAAACTTTAAACCCTGAAATTTGCTGTGAAAATATTTTGCATACTTTGTCATGAAGTCTGCAACTTGTTGAAGATGAAGCTGAGGAAGAACTTTTGGTAACTGTTTGACAGTCACTGGTTTTTAGGAACTTTTCTTTGTTGTTGCTTCGTGCAAACCGATGTACGTAATTTGAGGGAAAGTTTGAAACCAAACCACTCCAAATCCAAGCCCTGCACTACTGTCAACTTACCTGACTTGTTATCTATTAAGGTCAAAAGCCAGTGGAAACTCTTCAAAGCGATACGACTAGCTAGAGAGGAGCATTATTGTCTCCTCCTGCTACACCGCTTGTTCGGTCTCTGACCTTCTCTGAGGAAGGATCATCCCACTGTCTGGCACAGTTTGCCAAGGAAGCAGGAGTTATGAAGGGGAAATTGCAACTGGCAAATGGGCAGTTTGAAAAAAACGAAAAAGGCCCCCCCAGGGCAGAAGTGGAGGGATAGAGAGGAAGAGAGAGAAAGAAAAGGAGTGTGTGTGTGTGTGTTTTGGGTTTCTCTTTTTTTTTTTTGGGGGGGGGGGGGGGGGGGCTTTTTAAAAATT
>VUQR01035787.1:32784-52737 GCA_015108515.1 Hemichromis elongatus
AAAGTAAAGGCTCTAAATAATACAGAGAAACTCCAACAATCACACACACACACACACACACACACACACACACAGACCAACAGTGACGTACCACTGCACTGGGCCGGTACAACATCCAAAATAGTAACAGTTAAGTGTACCAGCTGTCCAATCAGCTCGTTTCTGTACCGCCTCCCAACTAATTACAATGTGATGGAAGCTTGAGCAAACAAAGTATTATAGGTCAGTTAAACATTCCTCTCATCTCGAGAAATCTGCTGTCACTTTTCCCGAGGCACACACATCTGCAAACACCTGATAGGCCTGAGCAGAGGCCTTCAGATCACTCATTGCCCGGGTTAAATTGTTACCACCTTTCTCTAATCCCTACTCTCACAATTAACTGTATGGTCAAGGACTTCAAAGTCCTTGACGGCCAAAGGGATTAACCCTGACGCTCCCAGAGATTTGTTTTTGATTTTGCTAAGATCCCTGGGCACTTTCATCTTTAGTCCTTCCTCTCCAAGTCCCACAGGGCCAAGCTGAGGGCAGGGGGGTGGGGGTGGGGAAGGGGCGGTGGTTGATACTAATTTTGGCAAATTCAGTGTGATATTTGAAGGCAACTTTTGGAGCTACTACAAGGTTATTAAGACAAACACAGTAGGACACAACAGCAAGTGTCTATTTGTGTCTCAAGGCCGAGATCTGAGTGTGTGGTGAGAAGGCAAACCTTTTCTCTCTATAAGTCATTCAGACGTGTGTTAATAGGAACAACTTATTCTTACTTCATTTGAATCATGATACAAAAAAGTTCTTACAGACAATGTAGTAGTGTAACCTAAATCTACGACACAAATAACATTTGTACACTTCAACACAAAACAAACCATGGTTCACAAATATTAGATCTTGAGAACTAATCACCATTTCTGAGAGATTATGTCCAAAACCTGAATAACAATGATTTATAGAAAACCCAAGACGATACCGTTTTTAAAGGAGGGGATCAATGTTTATCAGCTTATTGCCACTTTGTGCTGTTGATGGACAGAGGCGTCTCAGCTGCACTGGTCTCAGCCCAGCTCTGTGGACTGTAACAGCGCCTGTGTCAAAGGAGGTAGGTAACCTTGTGTGTGTGTTTTTAGGGGTAATAGTGTGTGAAGAGCTAGTCCATGCATTCTGCCCCTCCTCTACGCACCAACAGTCTACCCTGCAGTGCCTCAGCAGGAACTGGAGCAAATGCGTTTAGGAATTAAGACTGGGGAATGGCCTGAAGTGTGTGTGTGCGTGCGTGCGTGTGTTTGTGTGTGTTTTCATGGAGTTGTGCTGCTCTTTTGCGGTGTGCCAGCTCCTGCCAGCTGCCCCAGGATGTGGCCTGTCACTTCACATAGCTGCTGATGAGCCACACAAGTGTCAGGAAAGGTAAAGACAGAGGTAACGCTCTGTCACAGACACACAAATACACACAAGAAAAACGTGTGGAGAAAACGCCGTACAGTGCGTGTGGGGCGGAGATCCTCACTGGCTCAAACCGTTAACGCTCATTTTCAAGCTTTTAATAATTACACTGTATTCGCTGACCTCATATCCCACTGAAATCTGACTGAAGACGAAAATAAATCCACTCGACTTTCTCAGATGTCATCATCGATGTCGGTCTGGCTCTGGGCCCGCTGCATACTTCTCCTGTAGTTTGTGCTACTGTTTGTTGACATCACAATAACATAACTGGAGGAAACAAAAAAGCAACAACCGGAGGAGGAACAAGTGTTTCTGATCACTCCTGGGTTTCTTTGCTGATATTAATGCAAACGCATGGGAAAAAGTCCACCTGGGTCTCATTTACACAACCAAGCTCTACGCGCTCGCATTTATCGGGGGAAGAAAACTATTTTACAGAGATAAATTCCACAGATACACATGAACAATATATGACCCCCCTCTATTCTCCGGTGCTCTCTTAACCTACTGAACAATGAAGCATAGCTAATGTTAAGTGCCATGCTATTAGATGCAGCAGCAGTAGACTGCCTGTGGCTCTGTGCAGCACCCAAAGGCTCCATATGCTGCCAAGCAAAGAAAGAGACACCAAGAAGAAAACAGACGCCCAGACATGTTGGTACAGATGTGAGGGTGTCTGTCTGTGACCTCTGGTTGTTTTCAAAATCGCATGGTTTTAGACTGAAATGATCTAGAACTGCTGAAGTCTGACAAATGTATATTACATTTACACACTGCTGTTCATCAATGGCAATTTGGTTCCTGTTTGCTTCCTTAGCTTATTTTAAATGCTTAAAAACACACAAACCTTATATTTAGCAATGAAAGAATAAAACAAATAATATTAGCATACAATGTGTGGGCCATAGTTTGCTCTTTTCCTTTTTATAGTAAATGGACTGGTTCTTATATAACGCTCTCAAAGCGCTTTACACGACTTGTACATTCGCACATATTCATACTCCGATGGAGGCATCGGGTTTGTTCTGGCTGCTTGGCATGCAGACTGGGATCGAACCACCAACCTTCCAGTTAGTAGGTGACCTGCTCTACCTCCCGATCTACACATCTTTTACCAAACTGATAATATGTATGCATGATTGCGGGCTCTATTTTTGCTTCCCGCTGTACTGGATCATCATGAATCGATTACATGAGTGCTGGTCAATGTGAGGACGTCAACCTGGGTTCGGCAAAACGGTAAAATACTTTTTTGCTATTTTCTGATACTTTGTTGTCTGAGGAACTTTATTCAAAAATGAAAATGGTTTCAATCCTTAATAACGTCCCTGTGATTTGAGGTTGAACTCTATGGTTTGAGATGTGGTGGGACGTCTGATCTGGCTCTCGGGGTCTAATACTGACTAATACAGCACTCCTGAATCTTATCATGCACCATTATATGGATATTCCCTAGGTGATCCCCTACTATATGAACATGATCTACAATAATCTATGTGTTTTTATCAAATTACCAAACTCCATCTCTAATATGCAGTCAGAAGGCTGGAGAGCGACCCGCAGATCCCGATGTAATTACACCCTGTGCCTCTTCTCGGCCCACATACCATTCTGTCCCAATTCCCTGCTGTTTGGAAATCAAGGATATGCTGGTGACAAGTTACAGTACACATGCCCCAGTTAACCTTTGATGTGAACATGTTCTTTTTTGAGGGAATGATATGGAGGCCTAAACCATGAGAGGCTACAGACTATCCCTGCAAACTGTATGGCTTCAAAGTCCCGTCTCTAATTTGAACCTTTTGTGCCACTTAAAAAGCCCATGGACTAATTTGACTCTGGCATGTAACAACCGTTTACAGGAATGTTTGTCTGTCCCGTGAGTGTGTGTTTGTTTGTGTGAGTGTGTGTGTGTGTGTGTGCACGTATGTTACCACAAGCCTACCTGCTTTGATCATGGTATTGGAAGATTATGACAGCACACACACACAGTGCAAAAGATTAATCCAAACTACACACAGCCCCACGTCTGCAGAGCGTGTAGACACATAAGCACACATACAGACCTGCAGGTTATCCTGGTACTGAGGTTTTATTTACTTACAGTGGAACTCCAATCGCCTCATGCTTCTAAATAAGAGTCCGACAAATGTTTGGTCCCACGTGGACGTGTTTACTTAAAAACCACCTTACTATAACAGTATAGACGGTGAGTATTTTGCAAATACACGGCACTCCATCACTCAGACACAAACGGTTAGCGGGTGTATTACAACAAGTAGACACTGGAGTCGAAGACAGAACTACTCACTGGAATTGCACATGCATATTACCAAACCATTCAAAAAATACACGCTATATAACTCGTATTTATGGGCTCTCGCAAACTCAAACGTAAACCAAAATGTGTATTAGATTGTGTCTTGGACTTTGCATTATGCTTTACCTGATGTGCTTTTATGTATCCACTATGCCACATAAACTACTCGTCCTCAAACAGACAAAAAAACAATAACAACAAAACACATCGACCTGAAAACTAAAAGCATTCTTAAATAACCCTGGTTAGCCATCACTGATGTCGAGGACCATGTGTGGAGTTCCCTCTCTGTCTCCAGTGGTGACACACGGGCCTTTTCTGGCCAACCATAGTCGCTACAACTACGACATCAGCAAGGGGGAGCTACCTCTGGGGACCGATGATTAATTAACATTGGCTTCAGCCGGCAGCCTGGCACAGGATGTGATCTAATTGACAGCGGGTAATTATGTAATGGCCTCGTCTTGTAAAAGGAGATGAGCTGGAAGTACTGTAACCCAGAGTGGAAATGCAAAAGTACCGTGGACACTGGAAAACACACAGAAACTAAATGAGGCTGGTTTGTTTTCCTGTCCTTACCCTTTTACCTTCCTGATGTGTGGGTGGCTTGCTGGGCATCGAAGGGGTGGTGGAGGTAGTCATCCCTCGCTCAGCTCACTTGGTAATAGGCCAGTCTGTGTTTGTTTACCCCAGCTGGAATGTCACGAAGCAGCCGGCCCTTTGATCCGGCATTAATGTCACCACAATATGTGTCATTATCTGGGAGCCGGGCTCCACTTCACATCCCACTTATTGGAAAAAGAAACGTGACTAAGATGCTGTTCACTAAATATTTTGTACAGGAGAGGAAGACATTGCACGCCAGTGGAGGCGTGTGATTGAACCCGTGTGGAAGGAACAATCAGAAAAGCGGTTCCAAGCAACAATGCAGCGGCGTAAGAAACAGCAGGAGCTAGGACCAAACCCAGAGAAGCTGTAGGTGCCAACGCACAGCGGAGATAGTGGTCAAAGCTTCCAAGAAGTTCAACATCTGTAGCAGCGGGGCGTTACAGTTTGTTTTACAATACAATATGTACCTCAGGATTTACGTTACACAACAATCAAATTAGCACGCTAGCAAACTAACTAAGAAAGGTCCAAATTACACACCAAACAATTATCTATGGCATTAGCAGCTGTGCAGCTGAGAAAATAAAGTCGACTTTTAAGTAGCGCCTCCCCCCCCACCCCCCCGCCTTCACCACCAAATAATGCAGATCAAGCAGAAGCCTCCAAAGGTTAAAGAAGTGAATTTGATGGCCTTCTAGTTCTACAGCACACGGACACCGTATTAGCAAATATACTGTTGCGGAAGAAGCAACTGTCGAGGTAAAGTACAAGTTGTTATTAAGTACTGACCTGGAATCAGATTAGAAACTCCTTTGATCTTAATCTTACTGCTGAAGGAAATGAGGAAAATCTGATCCTGTGTCAGTGGTTTTTAGTCCCTTTGATGTCAAAGTGGGATGGAGGCCGGCGCAAGAGGACTGACTTCATGAATATGATTCTTACTAGTTCCCATGAGGTAATTCCTTTTCTTAAAGCAGTCACTGCACATTGCACCTCCTCTAATGTCTCTTGTACTGCTTTTTGAAAATAAGAGCTTGTAGTGATCACTGGGATATTTTGAAAAATTGAGACTGCTGCGCTACGTTAAGTTCAGGAATTAGTGTCTGAATATGGAATAAAAGCCTGAGAGGACATAAAAGTGGCTGCATAGAGGGCTAAAATAACAGTCTGACTACACAGGCTCAGCTCCATCTGCTTCTAATTACTCACTATCCGTGATGTGATGGAGGGGAAAGAGGGGGTGAGTACAACAGGAACTTATGTCAGCACTGGGTTACATGACTGACGGAGGTTAGAAAAAAAAAAAAAAGCGTTTCATTTAGGATAGTAAGCCCTGTTACCTGGGAGCTGTGTTTTCATGCATGGCTCTATTTGTGTGCACGTGTGTTTGGTTATATGCACATTTATTTCAGCATATCTTCACTGCTGCTATCGCTAATTTAATGCCACAGTGTATGAGTCGGACTTCAAACGGTGCCTGCATGCACTGCAGAGTTTAAATTTGCGCAAGTGAGCAGACACAACAACAGGCTGAGCGAATGGCATTCTGCATGGAGAGTATGCATGGGCATGGTGAATAATGTCACGTTTCACATGCAAAGTATATAAGTAGCACATTTAATAGGACGCTAATGAGTAAGCCAGTAATCCAACACTAGTCCAGCAGAGATAACCATCACTTATTGACTCATTAGCATTAGACAGCTGCCTCTACACCCCGTTTACTACTCAGTATTTGTCGATGATGCTGTGCATGAATACACTAACCAGTCAAGGTTTTCCTTTTTCTATATACACAAGTTAAATCACTTTGCTGTGGTGCTGCTAAATGACTCCATTGTAACCCATAACGTGTTTGGCTTCCACACCTTCCATGTTGGCCATCCACATCATGGCCAGTTCAAATTTACGGCAGATAATAAAGTTATTTCTGATTAAATGGTCACTCCTTGGTATTATGATCTGTCCCGTTTATGGTTCCCCATCGTCGACAGGCGTTCACGTAGCTCAGGTTTGCTCTGTGACATCATCAGCCACAACGCTGAAGCCAACAGTGTCGTTTACTGTCGCTGGGCGATATGAGGAAAATCTAACATCGCAATATTTTTAGGCTATTTTCTAAATTACAGAAACAAATATAATTTTTTTTTAACATTTTTAATTTTACAGTGCATGAATTTTAAGCTGGTGAAATAAATTCACGCTAGTGCTACATTTAGCGGCATCAGATTTACAGCATGTTTTCTTCTACACCCTTGAGTCTAATTTCCTTGCTCGTCTGAAACTCGCATGCTCAGCGCAGTGCGCCAGGTAGGACATTTTCTGGTTGGGAGGAGGAGGGGGGGATTAATGATGCATTCGCAGCATGTGGGAGAAAAAAAAACTAACAGTGAATTACGTGCAGACAGCTTAATATTTTCATGGCAACTTAAACTGAATGGTTACAATAAACCATTCTGACCATCGTATGTGGAAAACTTGCATCAAGTACATTCAATATATCTCCCACCCTTATTTGAAACAGGATAAATGTAATGAGTAAGTGAAAGGGTCTGTGACAGCAACTGTGACAAGGACTAAATTGTGATGGATAAAGAACCAGGTGTTGGTCTGAACCTGCTGTGTGCTATTTAAAGCTTCTCCCTGTGCCAACATGGGTCTTTATGCAGGCGCTCCAGCTTCACCTGACAGCATTTAGCCCAAGTGTAGACTGAAAACTGGAGACTGTATAGATCAGTTTTACTCAGTCTTTCCTTCACTCTGGTAGTGCACTTACAGCCATACTACGAGCTTTTAGCCCAGGCAGTCTTTCAGGTAAAACGAAGCTTTTAGACTTCCCAAAAAGTATGAAACAAATGAGGTTGAGGAGGATTTTATTTTCTTTTTGCTGAAAAGAGGATATGATGATATGAGAATGGTGATCTTATGTATAATGCTGATTTTATGGCCTTTTTTCAACTATTTATTATGTTTTTTGTGTTTCTTTGTATCCATTGAGTTGGGTTGTGTTGCCCATAAGGTTCTTTCATTTGGCTCATTTTTACCAGCAATTAGAAAAAAACATAAATGGACTAAAGGCGTAGTAAAAATAATGTATTATTATTTTCCCTTTTTTATTGTTCTGTAGGGCTGGAAATACTTTTTGCAATCAGTATTAGCTGTGATTGTTTACTACAGTACTCATTAGCTCTAATTCTGGCTTTAATATTCCAGAAAAAAGTGAAACAGCAACAAAAAAATGGAGAAGAAAGAAGAAAATCACAATGGTGAAAGAGGCAGAGACAAATGTCACTTCAATGTACCCAGGGCTCTCACCAGTCAGTGAGTAACACGCACACACACACACACACACACACACTGAGTCACAGTGACAGAGGCGTAAGAGTAACACAACACTCTGACAGCGTTAGGGTTAGTCATCTGTCAAGTACACACAACCACACACACTCACAGATGAGTGGAGTGGACTTAAGCCTGAGACCTCGGCAGTGACCCTTGTCTCTTTTCAGCCAATCCTTTCACATTAGCGTTCCTCCTCGCTTTCAAATACACGCAGGCACACGCACGATTGTCTGTCATCATCATGATGTGAGGCAGGGCACATCTAACACCCAGTGGCTCCACATAACTATTAACTGAAGGTGTTTGGGACACAGTAAGCAGAACATGGATGAAAAACGGACAAACAAGCAAACAAGCAAACAACATGTGGTTAGCATTGAATGAGGCTGTGCATGTGGCTTGGCCATTTAACATTTGAGAACTTTGGATGATGAGTTTTGCCAAATTAAAGTTCTTAAATGAAGATTAAACTGTTTTGCCAGCTGGTGCCTTCATACTGAGGTGCTGCACAAATAAACCAATATTTCCTGGTGTGTCACAGACATCAGGCCACAAACAGTACATAGGATACGATTTTCAGGATAAAATAAAATATATATTATTAGTTAAAATGTGGACGTGTCTTCATTAGTTGCCCGATCGTTAACTAAACTGCTTTAGATTTGAGGTGCTGGTTGGAAACTGTCTGTTCTAGCTGCACGTGTCATTATATGTTCTTATTCCTTGGGATTCTCTTTGTGATCTATTAACTAAGGGAGTGTAACAAATGTGTGCGCGTATGTATCTGTGTGCGTGTTTGCGTAGTGACATTTCCCTAATGTAGCAGTAAATGTGCCCCTCATTAAGTGCTCTCTGACAGTGATGTGGGCTGACGAGAGCGCAGACGCCTGGCTCCTGGACTGGTGCCCTGATGGGGAATATGCTCACACTCTCTTGCACACACACTCACATACACACAGACACAAACTCTCTCACAAACACCCACGCACACAGAAATATATAGAGAAAGGCCGACGAGCACACAAACACTTAAACCTAAGAGCTCCGTGGCAGGGACGCTTCCATCCAAGATCGGATGTTCATGTCACTGTCGGAGCTTTTGGATTTTAATGTGTGATGAGAGAAAAACTCAGCATTTCAATCTAATCCCAGAATCTGATAGAAATCAATTTCTTGAACAAACTTCTTCCTCTTTGATGATGGAGTAATAAAATCAAATCAGTCAATTATTAAACATGTCTCTATTATTTTTTATTCCACAGGATCAACTTCTGGACAGCGTGTTGAATCAGATATGAGAATAGAAATGTGTGTGTGTGTGTGTGTGTGTCTGTGTGTGTGTTAGACTTGACACAATATTTGGGGCAGATGAGGGTCTGGAAGCACAGAGGCACATCTGCTGTAGAAAAATGGCTTTTTGGACTAACACCATTAACACAATGGTGGCTGCTGGACAAAAATGTATCTACAGTGTGTGCATGTGTGTCTTTATGCAGCTATTAGTCATGCTCCATATGTCTTCGAGTGAGGGACAGTGAAAGCATGGTGTATCTGTGCTGTGCTGTGCTGTGTGTGTGTGGGAGGGGGGTGACCGACTGACCCCAGCGACTGCCTTTTCATGCCTCAAAAATATGACTGACGTACACACAAATACACGGCGAGAATAATGGAGGATGTGACTGTGTGACTGCGGAGGCACAGCTAAGAGTACACCAGGAAAGTGAGCAGCCTATTCACACAAGCAGGGTCACATGTGCAGTAAGGTTCGAGAGGTTAGCTTCCCTTTGCCTGATTCGCTGGGAAGAGACAGCCAAATAGACAATTTCACCACTGCACTCTAAAAGAATCTATGACCCTTTTTCATTTGTGTGTCACTTAAGCCGCGTACACACTGGAAGTGATTTGCTCGTCACGCGCTGCTTTGAAGCTGCCAGCTGGTCCCTTGCAGACATATCGGGCTCTTTTGGCCTAAGTGACCCTGTAATGTACGTACTATCAGGTCATGTGTCAATCAGCAGTGTTCTGCACCCTCATTGGTAGGCTCTTCAGGTGCACGCCTCAAAGTCTATTGCAGGTCCCGCCCTGGTCCCACGAATTGCTTGTAGCGTGTATGTAGCATTAGTGATTTGAATTAATGGAAATAATAATCGTAAACATCGCCGAGCAAAGTACCGACACAAGTAACTGTCTTAGGGCTCAGTGTCACTACAGTAAAGATAGATCATCTGCCTCTATCTCACCCTATCCCTAGCATCCTCCTCTTTTACCCTCTCCTTGTCCTCCTCCGTGGCCCTTTTCCTCCAGCCTGCCAGCTCCATGTCCAAACCATCCCAACGTCTCTTGGGCTACGTTCACACTGCAGGCCAAAGCGCATCAAATCCGATTTTTTTGCCCCTATGCGACCCATATCCGATCACGGTGTGACAGTGTGAACAGCACAAATCATATATTTTCAAATCCGATCTGGGTCACTGTCGTATGTGGTACTGACTCCTGACTGCTGTTTGAACGGTCCTGTCGCATTAAATCCGTCTTTTACGTCGCTGACACAAGACAGACGCCGATTATCAGCGCTGGAGAAGACAAACGAGAAAGCGTGGTGGCGGAAACTGGAGACTGAAGTTTTGGACTTGATTAGCACACAGGGAGACGATTCTATTCAAGCTAAACTTTAAGGGTAAACAGAGCGCGTTGTGAGTAACGTCTACTTTTGCGCATGCGGGTCGCTTTGAGGGCCGTGAACGTTCACACTAGAGCACGCTTACTGTCACATTTTATTTGTAGTGTGAACAACCACACAGAAAAAATCGGATTTGATCAAAAAATCGGAATGTGAACATAGTCTAATCTAGTCTCCAAACTGCTTGGACTGAGCTGTCCCTCTCATGTACTCTTTTCCATCCTGGTCACATCCTGTGAAACTCTGAGCACCCTCTACTCTGACTCCTTTCATTTGGTCGCTCGGTGCCACTGTCTCCAAACCATACGCCACAGCAGCTAGGACACTAGGACAGTTTATCCATGAACCCACTGATGCTGATTCACATAGCAGTAATATTTGCTGATCAGACACATTAGATAGCAACAGGATATCACAATAAATGTATTTATTCCAAACGTGTGCACAAAGTTCAGCCTGAGATGAGATTTCCTTGGTTTCTGTGACCTCATGAGCCACATAATTACTGCTATAAATCCAAAAGCAAATATTCTATCGTGTTAGCAGCAATATGAAATCTCGAATCCAATGTGCACATTATATAAAATATGTACAATATTTTTTTTATGTTCCATCTACATGACGTGAATTATTAGACGTGTCCAATTCAAAGTCTAATCCACATTTGACAACAACCTCTATGATAAAGGCAGACATGCCATCTGAATATTTCACGTCTTGATGCAAAACGAGGAAAAGCGAGCAACTGTGTGGAGCATGCAGACTGGGAGAGTACTGGCAGGCCGCTCGCTCGCTGGACCGGATTCAGTTCTCGTTATAAATACAGGGGTGAGAGGTGTGACTGTAAAATGTGCTGTGTGTGTGTGTTTGTGTAGCTACGGGCGTAAGGGTTAATTGGTGTTGCGTGTTAAAAGGTGTTAACAAGGCAGGCGGACACCCAAGGAGCAGTTTCAAGACACACACACACACACAGTCATATTAGCTGGAGTCAAAGTGATAAAAAGTGCATGCTAATATAACCGAGCCCGTTTCTACAGCCAGTCTGTGTCTTTTGAACATCCTCCACCTTTTTTAACCTAACAGAAAACTTCTATGCAAAACTACATTTTCCACTTGTCTAAGGAGCTGTAAGGAAAAGGCGTCTGGACTTCTTTAGGTTGCTTGAAGACGTTTCACCTCTCATCCGAGAAGCTTCTTCAGTTCTTCTTCTTCAGAACTGAAGAAGCTTCTCGGATGAGAGGTGAAACGTCTTCAAGCAACCTAAAGAAGTCCAGACGCCTTTTCCTTACAGCTCCTTAGACTACAATGACCTGGATGACTGAGAACCTTCACAGACATACATTTTCCACTGTAAACACGGCCACAGTATACAGTATAGCTCTGCTCTCTAGTTATGAACACACGTGGTATTTCTCTAAAGGAAATATTTTGGTGTGTTTCTTTAGATTTCTTTAGATGTGTTTCTTTAGATTAAAAATATATTTATGTACATCAAAAAAACCAAATCTATTATTTTCCTATTATTTATTTTGGTTATGGCATGTTTTAGGATACTAAATATCTTTACTAAATATCAACTAAAACAGGCTTTTCCAAATCTATTTGAGTTGAAGGGTAATACCCTCCTGTGCTATATATGGCAGCGCTGGCTAAGTGGCACTCCTCGAGCCTCTGGCTGAGCCTGTGGGGACGATAGAAGGAAAAAAGAGAAACCAATGAGACAGAGAAAAAGAAAGGGATGGTTTCAGCTAAAAGGCCCTCACTGCCTGGAGGCACTCCATACACTCTAATGACTGCCAACAGGATGTGTGTGTGTGTGTGTGTGTGTCCTTTGACAAAGAACCTCTAATCAGATGGAAGTGTAAGGGAAGGAACACTCTGGGCTCATACGTGTGTCTTTATGTGAGTATCTGTTCAGTTTGTGTCTGATGCATTTTTGCTGTGAAATGTTCCGTTGACACATATAGGCCACGACACAGACACGCACTTGAATGAATCTTGATGCTAGCACTTGCGCAGTATTACACACACACAAACACACACACATTGTTGTAGAGTCCGATTAGCAGCTGACTGAATGTCTGTGGAGGTGACACGGCATCAGACCGTCCTGCCAACACTGTGTAGCAACACAAAGTGCTGCTACACAGGCGAACAATACATGTGTGTATGCAGAGCTGCAAGTCTACAAACAAGCACTTTTGCACACGCTCTCCTTCGATTACACACGCAGGTGAACAGAGTGTGAAAAACCTGAAACACACTTCCATCTACAAAACCACTTACAGGGGAAGACTGGATGCTTGAAGACAGCAGGAATCAAATAAACTGCATGAAAAGTACATGACCAAGGTGTGGGTACACACACACTCACAGTTCGGCATTCTCTCTCTGTCTCACACACACACACACACAGAAGTGAGCATGAGTGGAGGTGACAGAGCGTTCACACTGGGTCGAGCTGGTCCTGGATGTGCCAGAGCCAGCAGCTGAATGCTAGTCTGAATGTGAAGGTGTCAAACTAGCTTGGTTATAGAGCTAATGTGTAGCTGCTAGACTAGCACACCTGAGGCTTACACACACACACACACACACACACAGAGATACTTATGCATAGGTGCACAAAGACGGACATATTCACACATGTCAAGAGTGTAAACACACGTACGCATAAACATAACACATAAGCATAAAAATGTCACACACACATTCTTAGTAAACATGCAAAAGGACACACACATGCATATGGCTGCAGATACATGCACAGATGTGTCCACACACACACACACTTTGTCACATGTGTGAGAAGTACAAACATGTAGGGCTTAGTGTAAACACACAGATGAAGGAAGAGAATCACAGAGGAGCAAACACTTCGGTACACAGTGTATGTAAATAGCAACACACTTGTAAACACACACACACACACACACTGGCACGCTTAACACCAGGTGTGTGAGGCGAACGCTAGCAGAGACACATGTGGCTCGGATGCCCGGTGGGATCTGTCCATGTCCTCTTTGTGCCCTCTGCCAAGGCACACCACGGTACTGGCTGACTGCAGCTCCACTCACATTCTGCATCGCGCCACTACGCCTGCAATTACGTTACAGCGCTGGTGCTGGACGTTTACTAGCACAACTAACAGACTCATTAGCAGCCGCTAGAGGATGTAATATTTATTATCCCGAATAGGTGGAAGCAACAGATAACCAATAAGTCCGATCATTTTTGATAATATGGCATTTTTAAAAAAAATTAAAACAAATTTAGAAATTAGCATCAGTTGTATGATTTTGACTGTGTGATTAATGATGTAACATCAGGCATCCCATTTTATTTAAACATGAACATCAGTATCCTGTAATTAGGACTGTTTAATTAGAGACAGTCTGTTGGTTTGGGATTTTTTCTCAGTATCAAAAGTATCCAGTCATAGTCACAGTAAATCCATTCATACACAGCAAATACAGTCAGTTGTAAAGTTAGACTTAAGTCTAACTCCATCAACGACTATGGGATGATCTGCTTTGTGCACTTGGCCACTTAGGTCAACAAAATGTTCGTTCAAGAGGACTTATTGTGAACGCGAGTTGACGCCTATATCCCCAATATTATGTTCTTTGCTCTTCTGTGACTGACACTACAGTAACACAGATAGAGTGTATCCAAGAGGAACACACTTACATTTGTGGTTTCAGAGTTCACAGAGCTGCTCCTGGTCCTCCACAATCTAGCAAAGTACTGCACACTCACACTCAAACTTACAAAGACGTTACAACTTTGTACTTGCAACACGGCCGTGGGCAGGTGACATAGGAGTTGTGTTGTGTGTAAATCTGACAATGCATTTATCTGATCTGCAGATTTAACAGTGTAACAAGAAAATCTCATTAGGTGATCATTATGGTATCAGTTGATTGTCTAGGAACCTTGTAGCATTATGTGAGAAATTAAAGTGTTAGAAGAAACATTTGCTACAATCTACCACCTGGTAATCTAGCCATCAAAGTCTGTTCATAACCTCGAGGATCAACGTGAAGACAAACGCCGGCACACGCTGTCCACGCTGTACGAAGTGTTGCACAGGGACGATCTTTTAACCAGCAGGAGCAGCAACTGATTGGTTTAAGCTCTGAATTTGATTTTCCATTATTCCCTTAAAGTATATACTGTACAATATCTGCTGTTTAGCTACATTTTGTGGAAGCATCTAAACTGTGTTGAACAGTTATTTGCTTGATGGCTGTTTAAACTCTGCTATCAAGCCAATGTGAGACTAATTATAACGTAGGCGTTACTTTAAAAACAGCTGGGCTGAAACATATTGTAGAGAATCAGCACCGAGATTTAACCAAAAGAAGGTAAACTGGTTTTTAATCTGTCAGAAGTGTAAAGCTGAGGCACGCTGTTCAGCCACTTGTTGAGCTGTTGTTGAAGAGGATTTCTGCCGTAGCATTTTTCATGGCTTTCGATAAAATGACTGGTTTTACATGACAGGAGAGTTTCTCCGTTGTTACGTAATCATCTTTTTCTTGCCTCCATTCCAGTTGACCCTAAAATGATCTAATGCAGTCACTGTGTAACACAAATTTAATTACAATACAATGTTCCCATGTTCCAAGAAACTTCTTGAGTTCTCTGTTGAATTGATTATATTTCCTCCTTTGGTATTCTCTACCTTCAAGACATTTTATTTTGAGATTTTCATGAACAACTGCAGGAAAAGCGAGCCCTGAAACTGTGTGTGTGTGTGTGTTCTATGTGTGTTAAGTATCAGTCCTCACAGAGAGAGAGTGAGAAAAGACAAAGAAAGCTCAGCATGAGGTTTTCCTCTCATCTGTTGTGTTTTCTTTTTGGTGAATCGCAGCATGTCTGTAGCAGGAATCTGCATCAAGCTACAGACACTCCTCTTCTTTCTCCACCTCTTCTTCTCCTCAATCCTCTCATCTCCCTCTAAGCTAAATGATCCTTTCATTTCCTGATGACCGACAGAGGCCCTTAGGTGTCTGTGCGTGTGTGTGCGTTTGCGTGTGTGTGTGTTGCTAAAGTGTGCGTGGAGCTCCGAGAGCACAGTTGCATGTTAAGTTCACAACTGCATTGATCCTGTAGCAAAACAAAGCTCAGAGAGAGATGTCTGGACTGAGCTTTATAAGTGGGCGCGCGCCTGTTTGCATGTGTGCACAAAGTTGAAGTGACGGTAAGTTAAACGTTTCACATCGCCGCATGTTCAAAATTCCTCCAAAAAATCTGTTTTGAACACATTCCAACGTGTGTCCACACCTGCAAATGCATCCACACACACTCACACACACAAATCCATAGAGAGTTGACTCCGGAAGATAGGGAGGAAGTTGTCTAATGGTTGCCAAACGTTTGAGTGGGCCCTGGCTAAACATGTGTTTAAAGCAGACAACATCACCACTTGACCCTTTCACACACACACACACACACACGCACACACACACGCACACATCTCCACGGCTCAAGAGGCCTTCTCAGACACACAGCACTCACAAAGCTTGACAGTCAGATATACACACAAGTTATTAGTTTATCATCTGCTAGGTGTGTATGTGACTGTGCAATGTGTGATTTGTGTTTTTGCTGGCACATACACACATCAGACAAATACGCACATGCACACACATACACGCACGCACACACACATGCACACACATGCACACACACGCTCCAACAAGATAATATAATCAAGTCAGAGTGCAGTGGCTGCCGACTACAAAATGCCCACTTCCAGATGTCCTGACGGAGAGAGACGCCACGCTTTTCCACTGGGAATTGGTCAAGGTCCTGAGGCTGCTGCGTGTGCGTGTGTGTGTGTGTATACCACAAACACACACGCAGAACAGACGTAGACATAACCATGCAAACAGACACCCTGACACGGCATGAGCAAAACTGGGCCCAGCTGGAGAATGATTCAAAGGCTGAGGGAGAAAGAGGGGAGAGGACAGAGAGGGGAAGACGGAGAGGACAAATTGCTTTTGCCTGCATCTGAAGACGTGATGTGCGAACGAGCTGTTAAAAGAAAACAAAGCACAGTCATGCCTGCCAGTTCCCATGACTCCCCCCGGCCCGCTGTCTCTCCTTCCTCCCGTGCATCCATCCATCATTTGCTCTCGCCCTCCTCCTTTACAGTAAGTGACCCAACACCTACGGCCTCCTGGGATCAGTTCACGGTGTGGATGAGTCGATGTGGTTACCAACGGAGGACGGAGCTGGCTTCTAAATCAAGTTGGTACAGTTTGCACTTCTGGACAAACAGGTGGTGCTCGAGTGTTTCTGAGTTAAAACAATTAAAGCAAGAAACGAGACTTTGATGATCGAGACTGAAGGTTTCGTTTCACTTTGAAGAATCCAACAGGGAGGAATTTGTAATGACCTCTGTTGTTCGCTTGGACAGAAACAAATAATCATTTTTATACCTCTGAAATGATTTCTTCACTAGTACAAGTTCAGTGCTAACACTTTGTATTTTGGGATTCATATCTGATATTATCTAAACAACCTGGAAGTTTGCCTCCTACTGGTTTCACAAACCATATCTGTGGTTCATTTTAACGCTGATGATTATATGGAAAGCAAAGAAATAAGCAAGAACAGGGAATACATGTCGATACCATTCACCATTCAATATATTTCTCCAGCTATATTGCAACACGCGTCCAGCTTTACCACTGTCTCAATATCACCAGACTTTGTAACAGTTATCATAAGGCAACTTAAAACCAGTGGTGGGCAGTCAGAAAATCACCAATGGGCCGGAATAAGTTAAGCTAGCCGACGCTGGATGGTCAGAAAATCTTCAGACCCAAGAGCTGAGGTTTGAGTCTGCAGCTGTTAAAGAGCACCTGGTAATGCTGGGCTGTCTAACACAGGAGTAATCTGTTACTTTAGATTCTGAGCTGTTAGCAAAGTAATTTAATTAAATTAATTAATTTGTTTTTAATTTGTCATGCACAGTGACCGACTGGCTACCACTATTGACCACTGGGTTAGGGTTAGTTGCAGTTTTACACTATGCACAGGCCTGCTTTCTGCTCTTATCTGCAGAGCTGAATTCATTTTAAGGTTCAAGAGCAGCACATTCGACACTGTATTGCATAAACATGGTGATGGTTAAAAACCTTTGTAAAGAACAGACCAGTGTTGACATGAAGAGGTCACAACCAGCTTCTGCCTTGACATTCAACTGCATTTACTTTTAGAATTAAATGTCAAATTGAAAATGTGGACATTCAAGTTGTGCTTCAGAGTTTTACCTATTGGTGCACTGTGAGATTCCTAATTCAAAGCACTCCATTCCATCTAATTTACCATCAGACTCTTCCATATACCGATGCATTAAGAATGTCACATTGTGGTTTAATCTGGCTCAGCGCTACAGCATTGCTAATTAGTTTGTTTTGATGTCTCAGAAGCTTCTCGGCTGACAGAAACACGCACAGAGCGCATTTTATTTACTCATAGAAAGACTTTCCTCCAAGTGTGCTTGACAGCTGAATGGAAAATAGCTACTAGTGAAATGGCAGAGCCGGCTGGATTGAAAGTCTGTTTGGAGTCAATCAGAATCCTTTTGACCATTTCTTCTCACTGCGCTTGTTGTTCTGCCACTGCTAATCCCTCTAAGCTGTTATATATAAGAAAGAGTACTAAATCTAAAGTTTACTGAAACCAGTCATTTCAACTGGGTCTGTTTATAGATGGCTGACAGTGCTGACGTGCTTTTTCTCTTCTCTTAGCAAATGGGGTGCTTGCTTAAAGCCTGCCTTTTCTACTTTTCCTTTTCGTCTTCTCTTAGTTACCACCTTAACTTTGGAGCCGATGTGGCATCGCTGTGACGGTGTTGGAGCACGAATGTTGACCATAGTGCACAAGGCTGAAGAAAGGAATGGATGGGATTTAGAAGGCAGGTATGCAAATCAAGATGGCAGTGGGGAAGAAAAGGAGGAAGTGAATTTGAGGCAAACATAAAGAAAAAAAAAGTGGGAAGGAAGACAGGAATGGAAAAAGTTAATTTGAGATGTAGGCTAAAGAGAAGAAATGTGGAAGAGTCATTATAATCAGTGCATCGTTTCAAAATCGAGTTAATACCTGAAAAGCGGTTTACTGATATCCTGCTTTTAGAAAAGTGACATTCTGCTGAGAGATATTCAACTCCTTCGTCACTTCCTGCTTCTGCAACACTGTTTAACGTCTATGAATTGGCTGTAGTTCTTTCTTTAGGGAAACTACAGCAACGTCAGAATAAAAAGCATTACAGTCTCTGTAAATGATCAGTTTTGAATATCTGAACTTTCGCACCAAAGGCCATCAGAAGACATCAGAGGAGAAAAAAGATCCAAAGCTGGTGTTTGTAATAATAAATCTTTAACTTCCATTTAAGCTCAATGTGTGTAAGAGAACTACAACTGTGATACTGTGTTGAGTTGTCAAACACCAGCTGTGAAGTGTGAAGTAACGTGTGGCACTGTGAGCCTCAACAAGATTATGATGTTTATTTTTAGCCTGGTAATATTTTTACCCTGTTAGAGTTGACGCGCAGTAACAATGTTAAGGAGGCACTCCAGAAAACAAGTCATAAAAAGCAGCTGTCATTTAGTCCCTAGCCTAACCACAGCTCTGGGTTCTAGCCATCGAATGCTGCCAGTCTATAGGACGTTCCATCAATGGTAATGAACGGGACAAGGTACTTTACGCTTTTAGACTTGTATGGTAGTTTCAGAGTTGCTATGTTTCTAAATATGACAGATACCAACAAATCCACAGATCAGACAGTTCAATAATGGAAATAATCAGTAGGACAGCGGTCTGTGGGACGACTGGTTGATTATTTTGACCGATATGAAAGTAACCAGCCAGTACCAAATTGTTACTGGCTGGTTACTTTCATACAGAGAGAAGGGCAATATTAATAGCCTCTATGGACTGAATGACTAATTAAAGAACATACTTGTGGACCTGGCCAGTCTTGATCTTAAGTAAGTTCAACATTAAGGAAGCTACTGTGCACTGTGCCAAACAAAGACTGAGCAACCAATGAACATCCAGAAGGCGGAGCTACACCCCGACCAAGCTGGAGCTAGAGTCTCCACTCTCATGTTTACCAAAAATATAAGCTGTAAATATCTAGCTACGTTAATGCATTCATAATTAATTTGGGCTGCAAAAATGAACACGTGTAGTTCAGTTTACAGAGGGCGTTACACCACTCACTCTCCAAACCATTTCCTGGCCCGAGGGTTGGCCAAGATTTTGGGTGGTTGGTTAAAGGCTCACTAAGCCGGTCAGAGACTTCCTTACTTTTGAACCATCCAATGTAAGAATATCATCGGTTGACTAATTTGGGGTGTAGCGTATGGTCCTGATGGGAGTGCACTCGGATTAAACATGAGTGGGCCGAACATGAAATGACTACACGTGGACACTTTCCCAGAGTAGCCACCTTTCCCTCTATACCCAGTGCTGCTTAAGAGAGTAGGCACAATATTTTGCAGAGAATTCTCTAACCCCCCCCCCCCCCCCACCCCCAAAACAGAAG
>VUQR01035787.1:55572-67433 GCA_015108515.1 Hemichromis elongatus
AAAGATGGAAACACTACAGTGGAAGCCAGGCGTGGAAATGCCAAGACTAGCTGCCAGTGACAACAACCCCTCACACACACACACGCACGCACACACACACACACACACCAGACAATGTACCTTCTGAGGTGCCGCCTGTCTCCTTTTCTTGTCTTTGCTGAGGGATAATTGTATTAAGTGTGTTTGTTAGCCCAGTGGCTGATGGCACACATGCACGCACACATGCGCACACATAAAGTCAAGTATACAAACGCACAGAGCCAGATGGAGAATCTAAGGCAGTGAAAGAACAGAGCTTCTCTGCTGCTGTTGATAGCAAGTACCAGTAACAAGCACAAACATAAACACAGAACTGTCCACCGCTCGTGTCCATTTCCACTCTTATATGCATGAGAGTGGTTCAAATGATAATTCAGACCACAAACAGACACACAAACCTGCAGCATACACCACACGCATACACCCAGGCGGTTGACCTCATACTGTATTGCCGAGCAGCTCTCCCATACAAGCACGGGTTTCATTGGAAACACATGTTCCGAGTGTGCATATGTGCTTGGTGTGCAGTGAGCTCTCTGTACGTGTTATGCTTCTGAATACATTTCCGGCTTCAGCTGAAATCCATGCTGGCATTTCACTCAATCTCAGATACCCTATATGGAGCACGCTTGCATATTTATTTACACATACACAAATCTAGCCTGCACTTTACCTTCAAATTCTGTCCTGTGGTATTGATAATGTGGCTGTGAGATGACTTGTGTCTTTAAAACGGACACCTCATCTCTGTGCTAGCAAAAAAAAGGTGAAGGGTGGCGTCTGGGGAAATAGATAAGATAAAAAGTCTTACATAGGACAGGTGCAGATGTGACAGGTATGCATAATAGTGGTCAAAGTATAACCGTGAAAGGAGTAATTGACTTGTTGGCAGAATCATTTAGCCCATCTCATCCTCAGTTTCTGCTTATTACTTGCCTTAATATTTTGAATATGCTGGCAGTTAAAATCTATTATTAGCATATTTTTTATATTCAAATGTGCATGAGGATGATGGAAAAAGGAAGCAAGCAAAAGCATTGTCTGCTACCCTTAATTTTACACTTAGAAGCTTCTAAAACCAAATTTGGGTGACTGGAAAGAAACTGAGCTCGAAACCAGGGATACCAAAACGATGTTATCCATCAAGCTGACGGGGGCAGATCTAATCTTTAATAACAGGCCAGCACTGGTGCCAGAAATTGGTTCAAACCATCAAGCTTAATGTCTCGAGCATGCAGGCTCTGTAATTCAGACACTGTTGTCTGACTGGGGGAGAAAGCTAATGAAAAGAAAAGCAGGAAAATAGACTGAGTGAGAGAGGGATGGATGTAGAGAGCTGTTCACATCTGGAGTCTTTCCTCTTGTCATCAGATAGATGGATGTTAACTTACAGTGCTGTGGAAACAACAGCTTCCTGTGCTGCTGATAACAGCAATGGAGCGACTTACAAGAAGTGAGATGGAAGAAGAAGTAGTCAGTGAAGGAGTGAAACATGAACAGGGGATGGCTGATGATGAAAGCTTTCAAAACTACAAAGACGGGGAAGAAAACTATGAGAGGAGGAGATAAGACAGAGGATATGGCAGTGGACAGCTAAAGTTGCAGCACAGACAAAATAGCAAGCAGACGGTTTTTCAATTCTGCTGAAATACCTGCTCAGTCTGGAAACGCACACACAGACACCGACACACACTCCGTCTGTCTAAACATGTCCCACAAACTAGACAAACAGCAAGAAAAGAACAAAGGGAAGCAGCTCTGTCTAAGAAAGCTGTCACTTTGCCTCTGCCGTGATCTTCGGTAAAAGATGCAAGGCTCTGCAGCCACAACATGCCAACATGCACCAGTGCTGCCACTACTGCTGCCCATCACTTAGGCCATCTCTGTGTCTAAACATGTGTGCGTTGGTGTATGAGAGAGACAGATGTGTGTGCTTCCTGTCTCAGCCCCTTTTCCCCATCACTTGTTTCTCTGGAGATGGTTGTTTTGCCGATGCACATTTTCTGTCTATTCCTAAAAAATAACAATGAGTCACAGAAGAGACATCTGCAATATATTTGAGCAGAAAGTGCTAATGAATCAAGACGCTTTAGGAGGAACTGGGAAAAACAGAACCAAAATAACCACCCCAGAGATGAACTCTGAAGTAGCGCCGCTTTAATCACAAAACAAGTTCAGTTACTGTCCATCCTGAAACTGACCCTGAATGAAACGATGCTTAGTTTAAAATGCTTCCTGTGTTATCTAACTGTTTAAAGAACAAGTACAAACAAAAAGATTTTCCTTAAAAAAATAAGTATGCACAACCGACAACCGGTCAAAAGTTTTAGAACATCCCATTCAAGTCAAATGAATAGCTTGATGTGGTACAAAGGTAAGTGGTGAACTGCCATAAAAGTAAGGTTATCCAAAACAGAAAAATAATGTACATTTCAGAATTATCCAAAAAGGCCTTTTAGGGAACACAACATGGGTTAACCATTTAAAGCTGTTCTCCAACAGTGGAGGTTGATGAAGCCTTGAAAGCTGCTGCTACTGATTCCTGCAGGTGTTCCAACCTTTCTGGATTACTTTCCACCCCGTCTGTCTGCATCACAGCAGGGTTAGAACACACTGTGCTACCATAACCTTGTGAGCTTTAGCTGAACAGTGTTGTACTGCAGAAAGTAGTGTGTTGCTACAACAGAAAAAGGGAATTAACAATGGAAGAGAGACAGACCATCATAACACTTAAACAGTAGGTGTGTCCTACAGAGAAATCACAAAGAAAGTCAAAGTGTCAGTGAGTGCAGCTTCCTTCACCATCAAAAGGCTCAGAAACAAACTGTGACAGGACGAGGTCTGACAGACCCGAACACACAACTGAATCAGAGGACGAGTTTCTGAGAGTTACAGCCTGGGTGATAGGCGGCTCACAGGTTCACGCACAGCTTAATAGTGGCCGTAGTAAGAAAGTCTCAGTTTCAGCGGTGAAGAGAAGACTTCGAGCTGCAGGTCTGAAAGGATGAGTTGTAGCTAAAAAGCCATTGCTAAGACACGAGGCTTGTCTGGGCCATGACACACCACCATTGGACTACTGAAGACTGGAAGAAGGTTTTATAGACTGATGAATCAAAATTTGGATCTTAGTAGGATCTTTGTAGGCCTTCGAGTAGGTGAAAGGACGGTTCCACAGTGTGTGGCATTAACTGTCAAACATGAAGGAGGAACAGTCTGGGGCTGTTTGCTGGATCCAGGATCGGTGACTTGTACAGAGTCAGAGGCACCCTGAACCAGCAAGATGATGACCCAAAACATGAGTCCAAACTATGCCAGAACCACCTCAGGAAGAAAGAACAAGATGGTGAACTTAAAACCAGCAGAGTGTCCATTCTTAAACCCAGTCAAGCTGGTTTGGGATGAATTGGACAGTAGAGAGAAAGCAAAGCAACCTACAAGTGTCACACTAATGGGGACGTCTCCAACAGAGATGGGAAGAAGCGGTTTTATCTGCCAAGGGTGAGTCAAAGGTTTAGAACACATTTTGGTCTATAAATTTGATCCATGATTTCTGTTTTTTTTTGTTTTGTTTTTTTTTTACCTCAAATTGCTTTATTGTACTATGCTTTCATTTCAAAGTGCCATGAGACATTAAACTGTGTCATTTTCAGTACAAAACTGGAAAAATTGGGGTGTTCTTCTTTTGTGTGTGAATAGAAGGATTTAAAATAAATTTAACAGGAAACCAGTGATGAGAAGCTATTTCAGAAGAAATACAAAGTCTCTTTCTGATCTCTAGCAGTACTCTTACTGTGGTGATTTGGTTTCATTGACGTTTTTCAGAAAGCTTTAAAACAGCCTGAAAATAAACTGGAATAGTTTAGCATAGAAATAAATGCATGAAATGGTGTTTCAGTATCAGTCCATGACAGGATATGTCTAAATTTAGCAATATTGCACAAAAAGAAGGAAGTCCAAGACATGTGAGGATGTGTGCATAGAAGGACTCCTTGTTCATGTGAACAAACTTGAATCTGTCGATCGGTAGGATTCAGACCATTGCAGTTTATTTCTTTAACATGGAGCTGCTGTAGGGAAAAGTAGCATAGACTGGTATCGAATGAGGACTGAGGAGGACAAGCACAGAGACAGTCCACTGTCAGAGGCAGCGTCAAAGGTAAGTAATGTAAGTTTAACTAATGGTTTAATTAGCAGATCTTTAAAGCCTGTGATTTATAGCCTATTAAAAAAAATGAACTGATCCGATTTAAGATTAATTAATTAATTAATTAATGTTTCAATCATTTTCAGCATCATTCCTACGAGGCTGTCTAGATCTGAACCTAAAACAGGTCCCTAGTCACCTGGTGGACATCACCAGTGAGGACTGACGGATGATGACAGTTGTATTGACGTTTTTTCCCACCAAAGGTTTCACGCAGGCATTTTTCCCTCTCCTGTCTCATTTTTCTCTCCTCAAAGGTATGGATCTGATCCCAGACTTTCTCCTAACATGATTCTAGGTTAATAAACTATGGCTCAAAGAGCGAACCCCTAGGCTGACGCATGATTCTGTGTTGTTTCTCAGGAGTTCTTGTTAGCGACTCCCCTTGCCTTAAAGGCAATCCGTTATTGCAGTGGGAGACAGATTTTTCCATGCTGGAAGTAGAAATGATTTGATGCTTGGTGCTTTCAGGGGGCTCAGACCTTTCCAGATAATGTGTTATTCTGACAAATGGAAGTCTGCTAAGGGCAGCACACGTGAGTTTAGTCCTGTAGTGCACTTACCAAGCCTAATGACCAGTCACTAACATATGTTCTTTTCCAATATGGTGTCTATACTTCTCATACTCACACAACTGTCCAGAGAACAAACGATCCTTCTTATTTTTCCCAGAACACAGAATCAAGTCCAATGCAGAAGGCGTTGGCTTTAAACAAGACAGCATACCCTGCTACAAGCTATATGAGACACAGAGGACCTTTTGAACTGAAAAACATTAGCATACCGTATCTTTTGCCATCTTAGTTTATCCTTTCTTTAGATCTCATCTTGAGAGTTTCAATGAAAGTTCAACACTTGGAATCGACTCCAGATCTTTAATCTGCTTAATTTGCTAAAATAATGAAGGAAGTTGTCCCACCTGGCCACAAACCATCACTCCCTGAGCCCAGCTGTGCTGGAGTTTTTTCCCCCACTGGTTGTTCGTCATCACAACTGGTTGTTTCACGCGATAGTTATACAGCGAAAAATGGTGGTTGGAGACTGTCGCACAACCAAAATGATTGTGACCATGTGCAATGAACCTGCAATTTTGTTGTCAAAGGAATGGCTGATTTAAAGAACAGGACCAGGTCTGGCACCACTCACAAGTGAGCTTTCAACTTAATACTTAATAAAAAGGAGTCTTTGCCATCTTATTGCAATAGCTATTGGTTTGCAACTGAATTGGTTCAAGTTGGTAATCAAGTTGTGCAATAGGTTTGTCAAAATGTGGCAATAAACTGTGTTAAATCAGCAAACGATGGAGCTACGTTGTTGTCTACAGACATTTACATTAGTTATTTATATTCACTTAGCATAACTGCATTGCTAGCAAGGTATTTTCAAACCTCTGCCAACCTGTCTGAGAATAACTGCAGTCAGTCCAAGTCAGACCTCAATTGTTGGACACTGGTTGTGTCTGTAGATATATGAAGCATGTGGACGTAGCGCCCAAGTCAAAAATATGTGGAAGTGCTTGAACCCTGCGTTGTATCTGGCAGTAGTCGAGGCTTCATAGAGATCTGTGGTTCTATAGAAGTCTATGGGAGAACTGCTTTCTGTCTGTTAATACTTTCCTGCTTAGTTTCTGGGCTTGGTCGCTCGTTTTGGGTCAAACTGAATAAAAACTAAAGTCTGATGAGTAAATATCTGAGGTATGAAACAACATGCTCAGTGGCTAACACACTGTCAGTCATAAGTAATTAGTTACTCAGCTTGTAGTTTCATAGTCAGACCCAGCCCGACTTATCACATGTTTTTTTTAACCAAGATTGTGACAGCAGAAAAGCAGCTCTCCACAGCCCAGTAGTTACATCCATCTGTTATACTGTTTGTCATCCTCACCGACGAACAATGAGGAACTTACTCAGGAACACTCGTTTGTGGGTTTCATTAAAAAGCTGTGACCTATGGGGTTGACAGGTATTCACAGTTTTCACCTCAAGCTGTTCTTTGAATGACTCGGATGTTCCACCGGTAACGATGTTTAAAGGTTTGCTATGGTTTATCTCTTATCTCTGCTTATTAGAACCATTTGGATACAGCATAGCTTACATTCAAGTCAGCACAAACAGCTAGAGCTGACTTCAGTGGCGCCTGCTTCGTGCTGTATGGGGTTAGACAGAAGGCCTTCCTCTAAGCAAGCGAGAGTGTGGTTAGATTCAGTGAATCTTAAGGATCAGAGCTGTGACTGTGGGGCTAACAGGGAAGACTTCAGCCACTATGTATTGGTGGTCTCGTTTGTTCGCTTCTTTTCAAGTGAAGCACTGAATGGATGAACTGGAGCTAAGACACACTGAGACCGCAGCCACATGTGTGATTTCAGCATTGAGTGTTTTTAATTATAACTTTACAGGATGCATTCAGCAGCACATCACAATTAGTTAAAATGAATTCCCTTTTTATCTTTATACTCACATGTAATTTATTTATTTTTTCAACATGTCTCTTTTAACCTACTTAAAACAAACACTTGATCCTGTTTGAACCAGTTTGCACAAATAAAGATGACATGCCAGAAATGCAAATCTTTTCAGATATTTCACTCAGTAAAAGTTTTTACACATGGAATGTTTTGCTGTGGAAAAAGCAGTAAAGTGTCGGCCTTGAAATGAGAATAATCAGTCTTTGAAATCAGACTTACTGAAACTTTTGACCAACTTTAATCGGTTATCACACACAATACTAGTTTTTAAATGTTCTACTAAAGAGCTTTCATTATCTTCAGGGGCTCTTTAATAGAATGCACAATTTGTCTGTTAGACACAATAAATTCCACTTGTCATCTCCACAGAAGGTCCTACATATCAGTCCCTCAGTGAGTGAATGCTCCATCCAAAAAGGATCCCAGCAAATGTAACCAGGTCATAAATTATATATTGTTATAATTACATAAAATGTGTTCTAAACCCCAAACTGTTCCTTTTATAGCTGACTTTTAGGACCTCCAAGCCTCCAAGGTCTGTTCATTTCCAGTTAGAGCCCCTCCTCATCCTTTTCTTCTTCTTCTTCTTTGGTGCAACTCTGTAAATACAGGGGACCCCTTTGGCCACTCCCCTTTTCCTCCCCTGTGGGAGAGGTTAGTGTCATTTCTTTTCCAACACTGTACAACACACATAAAGTGTATTTAGCCACTCTGATGTCTCTGATAGTGTGTTTTTGTTCAATTATTGTCATCTTTTTACATGTCCAGTGTCCAGATCCAATCATTTAAATAGCGCTTATCACTAACTAATAAAATAATAGAATTTTACTTTACTTTTTGGATGGCCTGTATCACACAGCACACAGCTGTCATAACATCTGGCACACGTTCTGTGGTGAGCTCCACTTGTGAATTCAGCTATTAGTGATGAGGCCAAGCTCATTATCGTGGGACACACCCCTGTATCGATGATGATGCATTTTCCTTTCCAGTCACCTTTCTCACTTACTATGTGTTAATAGACCTCTCTGCATTGAATTGTACCTGTTACTGATCTCTGTCTCTCTTCCACAGCATGTCTTTATCCTGTTCTTTTCTTCTCTCACCCCAACTGGTCGCAGCAGATGGCCCCGCCCCTCCATGAGCCTGGTGCTGCTGGAGGTTTCTTCCTGTTAAAAGGGAGTTTTTCCTTCCCACTGTCGCCAACGTGCTTGCTCATAGGAGGTCATATGATTGTTGGGTTTTTCTCTGTATGTACTATTGTACAATATAAAGCACCTTGAGGCGACTGTTGTTGTGATTTGGCGCTATATAAATAAAATTGAATTGAATTGTATTCAAACGAAGGAGCTGTAAAAGTCTAAAAGTTCATGTTTCGTTCCACGCTATAAATGTTCTGATTATTGCTCTTAAACTGGGCATTTTAACATGCGACTCTATGGGGAATGACTCACTGTTGGATTTAAAGCTTTTTGGCACGTCCATGTTGGGGACACGCTCGCGTTTTCAGCGGTACAATCAAATTCAGCCAAGATTCGCTGGAATATGACTGACAGCAAGAGATATAAATAAATATAAGAAATATAAATGCAGAGTCTTAGTTTCAAACTCTGTTGTCATTGCTTATAATAGAACACAGTAGTACATAATGTTTTGTGTGGTGTATATATTGTATATTAGTAAGTAGTACAAGTACAGTCCTTTCTTTACTGATGTCCTGCTGTTTGGTAACTTTAATCACTTATTTTATGTTAAACTTAATTTATAAAGTCTGAAGAAGAAAACTCGAGTAACAGCCCAGACTCTATCGCTTTCATACGTTTGACACTCAGCTGCATTCCTAATAGAAAGTGACAGCTGGCAACTGCTGCCAGCGTCTCACACTGACACACACAATTAAGAATGTGTAATTCAGTGTTACCAGAAACAACATACACACCATCTGAGTGACATAAGGAGCCATTACACTCTCACTTCTTCCCCTTTGTTGGGGTTTTTAAATTGGGGTTTTTCCAGTGCCTACATAGATTTAGGTTGCCATGGAGATGTTACAAAATAAGGGCCGGGTTAGTTACCCTCTCCTCCAATGTTTCAACAATCATCCAGACTGTAACGAAAAGCAGAAAGCTTAGTGAAAAATGAGCGTCCCCAGCTCTTTGCAGCGTCTCTCATCCTAGTCTGAGGATTTTCACGATTGAAATAACAGTTTTGCGAACATGCTTGCACCCTGACATGTGCACAGATCAGGGGATGTATTTAGCACGTTTTTCCAAAGTACACAGCAGAGTTTGTGGTAAAGTTGTGTACTCAGAAGTGACAAACTGAACGCTCCACCAGCCAGAAAAGGTCAAGTTAATGAAAACCAGAGAGCAGCACCTCTGAGATGCAGCCTGCTGTCCCACTCAAGACACCAACAATGAGTTATTCACTTCCACACAGAGACTTTGCACATTTTAAATGCTTGCTTGCCTCTCAAAACAAAACCGCCTTTTGTGATCTGAAGGAGACGGGACCGATGGATGGCAAGAATCTGCCCAAGCTGCCAGCGGCTTTGATCCCACAGAGCAGCCTCTGCTCCGCTTTGGCTGACAGCCAGACCAGAACTTCAAACTGTGAAGAGAGAAAAGTTTGTGATGAAGCAAAAAGGAGAAATTAGCCATCGCTAGAAAAACAACAACAACAGGAGACGATAGTGGAGACATTCCCCAGCTGCCGCAATGCTGACTGATATGCTGTGAGTCGTATATCGTGCTCCACTGAGACGGCATGAGTTTAATCACAACACGCTGTGTTTGCTTAACAAGTTTACACTGGAGCAGTCCACCTCAGCCCACGCTGATGAGTCTTTCTGAGGGGAGGCAACGCTTCACAGTGACTCAGTCAGCCAGAGAACAAGCAATCTGCAGGACATGGAACACACGTGCAAATACACACAGACACACACAGGAAAACAGTAAACTTGTGCTTTTGTTCACGTTGGCATTTCGTAAGTTTAAAGGTAACTTAACTGAACTGCCAAATCTCATCACATCACTGGAAACCAACTGCAGTTCCTGTAATGGCCCCTTGAGGCAGCTCGGTCCTCAGAGGCTCCCATTAATTTGTAGCATGGTACAAAAAATAAAATCAGCTGAACAAGTCCCAAGAAAACACCAGCGGAGAACATCTGGCTGTGATCTATGCGGGACTCGTGGGAACCCTACGACACAGGATTTTTAGTAAACAGCTCGTTCTGTCTCAAATAACAGCAGATTTCATCGCTGTCACTAGTGCACTCGTAGAGCTGCTTAAGGGAAGAAGGCTGAAAACACATTTTTCGGTGAACTTTATCAAGTTTTCAATGAGCGCTTTTATTTAAAGCAGGGGTGGGGAACTCCAGACCGCGAGGGCCTCGAGTGTCCTGCAGCTTTTACATGTTTTCTTGATCAACTCAGATGGTTTAAAAGGTTAAAGGTTGTCCAGAGGCCTGGTAATGAACTAATCAGTTGATTCAGGTGTGTGACAATTTTTACCTAACTAACATAGTTAGACAAAAATTGGCTATGAATGTGTTGCTACTATTCTCAGTAATTATTGTATAAAATATCATTCAGCAGCCTTTATACCTGATACCCGTGCTGCACTTTTACGGCGGCCTGGTCCATCCACCCAAACACCACATGTGTTTTGTTTTCTCCGGGTCTAAATCTCTAGTTCAAAAACACATCATATGTAAGCGTATGGCGAGCTGTTGTTTCAGCTACTGTTACAGTTTTCATCAGTCATCTTTATAGTGACTGCTCTTGCCACGCTTTGCCAAAAACCGATGACGTTTTCATATGAATCAGTGGTTTTGATCTTGGCGGTGCACCTCTATGTAAATCACAGGGTTGACTTATATTACATAATATATTCATTTTTTTCACCTGCAGGGACTGTGCATGTACACTACAGCCACACTCTTACCATAAAGCTGTGTGTGTGCGAGTGCGTGTGTGTGTCACAGCATTTTAACAACACAGTGCTGTGAGGCAAACATGCAGTAAAAAGGCTCCTTCCATGACCGATGCTGTTCACTGCGTCTGTTTTCAATGTGACAGCACTGGATCAAAGACCACCGTATTAAAACAAATGAAACATTACTCTGTGATGCCAGTGACATGATCCTCACAGAGAAGATATCATGTGTCACGCTGACGAGAGCAAGAGAGACGCACGGAGCGACATAACCAGCACAGCAGAACACGTTCACACACACCATCAATCACTGACGTCTTCAAAGCAGTCTAACACCACACTCTGGACCGCTTCGGTTCAACTGGGATGGGAACTGATTGTGGTCCAAAGTAAAACCATATCCAGCAACCACAGCAGTGTCTGCTTATGCACGAGTCCATTTAATGTCATCAAAATTTTAAATGTGATGCATTGAGCAAATGATGTTCTAATCTAGTTTACTCTGCAGTTTCTGATGCACGCGCTGAAAGTAAAGAGCAAACCTGTGAGGGGAAAACCCCCAATCAGCATAGCCACGCACACCAGGGGGTACCACCAGGCCGGTCAGCCAGAGAAATGTGCAGCCCCAGTGGTGACGTTTCTGCCTTTGACCTGTGTCAGTGACGCTGTGTGGAACCTGACCACCGCTTTTTATTAAAAGTTTAATCATTTACAAATGTTCCACCAAGGAGTCGTTGTCCATTTTCATCGTTACTAAATCACAATAATCCAAAGAAAAGTTTGAACAATTAAATATTTTTCTGCTGCTCAGAGTTTAGAAAGAGCACTTCGCTCTCACACTGCAGGCTTATTTGTTGTTCCTAGAGTATTTAAAAGTAGAATGGGAGATGGAGCCTTCAGTTTTCAGGCCCCTCTTCTATGGAACCAGCTTCAGTTTGGATTCAGGAGACAGACACTATCTCTACTTTTAAGATTAGGCTTCAAACTTTCCTTTTTGCCAAATCATATAGTTAGGGCTGGACCAGGTGACCCTGAAACCTCCCTTAGTTATGCTGCTATAGTCGTAGGCTGCCGGGGGATTCCCATGATGCATTGAGTTTTTCCTTTCCAGTCACCTTTCTCACTCACTGTGTTAATAGACCTCTCTGCATTGAATCATACCTGCTACTAATCTCTGTCTCTCTTCCACAGCATGTCTTTATCCTGTTCTTTTCTTCT
>VUQR01035789.1:5772-20518 GCA_015108515.1 Hemichromis elongatus
TGTTTGGGGGGGGGGGGGGTTAAGGAGGGGGGGGGGGGGGGGGGGGGGGGGGGGGGATTGAGAGTAGATAAGAGGAAGTCAAGGTTGCGTTTGCAGAAGGTGTAATATCAACCATTCATCATTTTGTTACAATAATTTATAATTTAGCTTTGCAGAACCTATCACTTTGGTACCTTACAAAACGGCTGTATCTCTCTGTTTCTTAGTCAGAAACATTAGCGCTAGTTTGTATTATTGATTTGATGAGGTTTGCATCTGTAGCACATTATCCCATCCTTCTTGTCTGTGCTCCTTTTTATATTCATTGCCAAGAACTTAAAAAAAAAAAGCCTTCCTTCCCAAACTAGCTATAAATGGATGCCGAATTGGCTTCATGTTGCCCTGTTGAGAGGAAAAACTACATTCTGTTTGCTTATTTGGGTAAAACTTCTTTACATGGTCAAAGAACATGACTTTAAGAACTAGAGCTAGAACAGGATATTTCTGGACAGCAATATTTCTATGTTTCATAGTCATGTTTCTGGGCATCATGAGAGCTTCATCTGTGTTGTAATTTAAATGTTCACAGGGGGTATTGACTTGAGCACTGGCATATGAATTAATTGGACGTAGCAGTACTAGATCAAGCTGAATGGTTTGGCATTAGGCAAAGATCAAAGCAGCTTTGAGATCAAATTCCGAGCCCACCTTGTAGTTGGAAATCTAGTCCAACAGAACCTCCACAGAACTGAAACTGCCCCATACATGGAACCAGACCCAAGACCATAGCAAAGGGTTTAGGTTTGGTCTACTTTGACCCTGGATTAGTGGATCACTGCGCCGGTCACTCCTTATTGTGAGTATCGGTCTTGGTAGCCTCTGGTTCATGTTGACTTATTTCACTTTTTTCTTGCCTCTTTGGGCATTTCTTTGATTATTGACAGAATGAGTGGTTTTATGAAATAGTTCAAAAAGAATGCTACTGGGAAACAGCCATTGTAATGAATAGCACATGTAGATGCCAGTACTTTTATAGTCCACGTCTCTTTTATTTAGTGTTTGAGTTGGTGGTTTTTGTTGGAAAAGACCTTTTCGTTGTTTTAATGCTATGAGAGGAGCACAGTGGCTGGAGAGGAACGGCACCCACTCAAAGAAATTGGTGTTCTTTACAGCTAACCCTTTCCACTGTAAAACGGTTTTGGGTCTCGAATCCAAATGTCTTTGGCTTTTCCCACTCCCTTACTATTATTCCAAGTAATGCACTACAGGTTGCATTCTTATGGTTAGAAAAAACCCCAGCTGTTTTAGTATTAATATTTAGAATTTTATCTCTGTATTATTTTAAGTTGTTTTTTCAAAGCTAACATGTTTCTTGTTATTGTGGCAATATTTCTCCAGAAACGACTGAAGAGCACAGTGGCCCAGCTACTCCAGAAGAAATCTCACATTTGGAGGAATTCATCCCAACTCGACTCACTTGTCTCACTCTTCTCCAAGTCTCAGTCACTGTTTCAATGGCAGAGTTCAACCTGCTACATACATTAATGCCTGTTATCATGGGACACAAGGTAGTGCCAACAGATCTTATGTCTTTCATTTAACAAACTCCTGTCCTTAACCTCACCTTTATGGTGAACCTCTTTTTGTAGTGTCTTCAACATGTCATGGCTGGTTGCATGACAAAAGTACGGTTTAGAAGGCCAAACAAGAATGGCATGGCACACAGACACTTGTTTTTTTTCCTTGTAAACTGTAACTACTAGTACTAACTGTACAGTACATGCTGCAGATGATGCCTTTAAGCAGTTTCCTGCATATCATACAAACATGGCAACAAATTCTTGTAGCATGAATTTCATTGCCAAAACTAGAAATATCTAAATTTGCAAAATATTATCAATATACAAGTCTCTTTTATTGCAAATTTACATTTAAGCCACTCTGAGAAACATGGGGGTCTAAAAGTCTAGAACTAAGTGTTATGTTCATAACTTTTTTTTCCCTGAAGGAGGAGAACACGTAGTATGAAATATCACACCCTTGTGTGTCCTGGCTGATGACAGTTCTATTCACACTAAGTAAATTCAATTCACACCACATTGCATCAAGTCAGAAGACCTACGATGACATATGCACAGCCTCACGTGATCATGTACACTCGTCACAGTCATTCCTTAGTTCGACAACCTTCGGTTGACCAAGCCCAGCTGCATGGCGGGTCAACTTACTGTCATACCTTGTTCCTCTCCTTGAGAGAACAGAAGTTATAGACAGAACACTTCACTTTCACTTCACTGGTGGAGTGTGCTTTCATACCAGGAAGCAAAGGGTATGGTGCTGTATACCTGGGAGATAGATTCCATAAGATAATGTGAGAGCATCCGTTTACCTCAAAATCAAAAACCAGGTCACATAAATGCACATGCGGAATGTGGTAAATATAGGTAGGCAGGATTGACTAACCTAGCCTCCTCCTCATCATCCATCACCAGATACTGTCTATGGCTGGGCACAGAGCCTTAAGTAGACATTGCTTTGATCCATGGCATGGTTAGCTTAGGGAAAAAAATCTAAGAAGAAGAGCAGGAGGTTTTTGACTGTTGTGTGCTCCAAAGCAATGAAAAGCCCTGTGAACTCTGATTGCTACTGAGCAGCTACTCCACTATAAGACGAAATACACAGGGACAGCCGCTGCATCATTCTAGGCCGACAACAGGTCTCCTTACTGATTAATCCAGGTTTGAAATTTTTAGCAGTAACAAAAGGTGTAAGGAGATGAACATGATTACTTAGGAGTAAAGCTGATGTCACTGTTCTGAAAAGAAAACTGTAGTATTTAAATAAATGCAAAGCAGAAGTGTTTTTACTTGGGCGTTGGTCTTTGTTGGTTGGTTTTGACTTGGACAACAGTATGATCAATGTGTGTCATGTTTATTGTCACTTATAATAATTCTTAAACCTTTCTATATTTTCACCTGTCCAGGTGGCACCATGTCTGGTCTCTGTAGCAGACTTTCAGCCAGTGCGCCCACTACCTTCAGTCCAGTTCCAAGTGGAAAGGGTGAATTTTGAACACTCTGTGCCAATGTATGCCCCGGAACTGGTAACTACTGTCAGCAGCTTCGGCCAGCCTTCTGACAACCTGCTACATCACTGCTATGCACACCTCTACCTCAAGGCAAGTATGACAGTATACTGCACTATAGTATTCCCTCCCCTCAGCCCCAACCAGTAGCGGCAGATAGGTGCCTCTACCTGTGTCTGCTTCTGCTGGCAGTTTCTTCCTGTTAAAAGGGTGTTTTTCTTTCCCCCTGTCACCAAGTGTTTGTACACAAGAGGTCATCTGAGTGTTGTGATTTGGTGCTAGATAATTAAAATTGCTTGCAAATTGAATTTGATTCAGATTCAGATCATTCTTGCTGTCATTAAGGTCACAGTTGATTCATTTTGTTTTAAATTATTCTAGCATTTTATTGTGATGCTAGGTTAAAGGTAATCAGGCTCATTAACCAGACACAGTATATGAAAACTGAGCAAATGTTAGCTGCTATTAGAAAGAAACCGATCTGTTGAATAAAGCATTTTTAAATTGTACTTTACACTTGTTCTCTTGTTTGTCTCATGATTTTAAGCCCCATATATAAATTTGGAAAACCGGTACTGTGCCAGGACTCCTTTTCCTTTTCCTTTTCTTTTTGTTTTTTGTTTTTTGCACATTTATAATTAGCAGTGGTTTGATTCTGTTGGTGTTTTCATTTCATTTTAATTTTACATTTGGCTTTCTGTTTATTATGATTCTATTTGACCAAAACGATGCATCTACTAATTATTGAGGTACAGTTTTGTACACAATAGCTAATTGGTCAGTCACAGTCATGATATTATCTCCCCCTTTAAAATGATCAGGCTGACCTCTTTAATGACCTTGATGACCCCTTTCACCTGGTCATAAAAATCTCAGCACTGAGTTTCCTGATGCGCGCCAGTACATTTCTGCTCTGCTTCATCTGCCAACTGATGGGGTGAAAGAGACTTGTATTAAGCAGCTGTGACATTCCCCTGTTACTATAATGTTTTTACAGTTTTAGCTTCTAGTTTGAAGATGAAAATATAAAATTCACTGTCATTAAAATTTAAAGTTAGCCATATAGTAACTTGAAGTAACCAAAAGACAAAATCTCTATTTTTTATAGTTTTAAACCACAGGACAAGATTATTTGTCAGCCGTGCTTTTATCATGTTCCCTAATATGATAAGGCCAACTTCAATAAACAACAACATGTAACATTCCAGAAAATAGTAGTTTTCTCTCTAATCATCATGTCTTCACCTTTATACTAGAGTTATTCTTTCAGTAGACACGAGGCTTGGGCATTAATCCATGGCTAAAGTAAAACAAATTTGAACACTTTGTTTTTGGTTTGTTTTCAGGTTGTAACCTCTGCTTTGCAGATTACCCAAAGTCCTCAGTTTATCATTACACATAGTACAGAAAAAAGAAAAGATTTTGCTAAGGAATCCAATCAACTTTTTATGGAATTTGGATAACAGATTGGGTGTAATTTGTCATCTTTTTATTCTGGCCTGGTATTGCTTGAGTGTGTTTTTAAGGCAGGATGTTTACTGTACGTCATGCTGGTAGTCCTTATCACAGGGTCACTGCAGGGTTAACAGTCATCTGGTCAGTGGCCAAGGATCATTGTGACCAATCAGCCAATCGTTGTCTGTAACCATTAAGGTTCACAGTCTCCATCTGGGTTTTTGCACTGGGATCATGACAGGGTGGAGGTCATTCTAGCTACAATTCACCCAGTTCAGGAAGTGATTTGAAAAGGGTATAAACTAAGGCTTATCTAAATCTGTGTTTTATTGACGCTGGCTGTCAGAGCTTAGGTATCTGTGTTGAGGGTAGTGTTAGCCATTGTCCTACTTTTACATGATTGTAGGCAAGAGCATTAAGTCAGTCTGTTTGCTCAACAAGAGACCACAGAAGTTAACAGTCATGTTAAAATTAGGTTTGAATGAATCTTGACTTAAACTGCTGAATAGGAATCAAAAATCTATTTTCCCATAGAAAGCTGTCATAAATCTGAATGTTTTATGTAGGTAATTGAATTTAAATGTGACTTTTTGTTATGTCTACTGCTTTATCTAGTAATTGATATATTAGAGCTTTAGGACATTTGTCCTATTATAAATAAATTATTGTTTTTGCCTGCTGGCTTGTAGATCTACACAGAAAAATGATGTAGTGCACCTTTACAGCAGCTGGATGCTGGACAGCTGGGCCCAGCCATCATCTCTTACCTCCAATATTAAACAGGACTTTACCACCATGTGCTATCAACAGTATGTAAACACTGGGCTGGGAGTATATTAAATGTGGCTTCCAGGAGCTTAGATAATGAGAATGAGATTGTGAGACACAGCACCTGCTATAGCAAACAGAAGAGTTAGACAGTGGTGTATTTTTCTAGCTGCTGTTGCTGTTTTCCTAATTCTTTGTCTTCTTTATAAAGCACTACTTGTATATTCATATATTTGTTACTGTAACCAGATAAAGAGTGTTAAAGACTCATTATTAACCCTATCGTCATTAACTGTGACAGATCAAGTACAGGCAAAAAAGTTAAAAGGGGTTTAATGCAAATTCATGAGAGTAAACTTTTTTATAATTTTAACTTTTTCAAACTAACTTTCTCTGTGTAAGGAGTGCTGTGGCAGGTATATACCTATATGGACAGATTATGTTCAGCAGGATAGTGCTGCAATGTCAAAAATTGTCTAAAAAATTCTTTACAGGTGTAGGGTCAAAGGAAATAAAAGCTGAGATGTTGAATATGCTTAATACTGTATATCGAATGTGTTTTGATTAAAGAGTGCCCGTATTGTTTTGGAGGCCATGAGTCCACCAAAGTGGACACTTTAAAATAAAAAAATTCTAGTCGAGATACTAACTTGGTCGGGTTTTTTTTGGTATCTGGTAAGACTGTCATCACCTCCTCTGCCACCTACTGCCGAAGTAATTTTGCAGCATCTTATTTAATTCTTATAGGTAGGGGACAAAAGACAAACCATTAAAACCAAAACTTTCTCCATGCTGGAAAAATGTGGGTTATTTGGCTGACTGAATATAGATATTTAATCAGTCCAAATTTCATGGCTACTGTAGCAAAGACTACCACACATGTGCTTTTGAGTAGCATGTCACATTTTTATAGGTCTGTCTAAGGAGTCTTGTCGATGCAATAATGTCACAAATATGTAAGGTCAAAATGAAGGCCAAGGTTGACTATGGGTTTGGTCTGATCTGCCTGGTGTGATCCCATCACATGATCATCTTCTTTTTCCCCCCTCAATGTTTGTGAATTCACTCAGTGTTTTTTTCAGCACAATGAGGAGTTATTTCCTCTCTGTCTTCTCCCTTCATTTCTGCAGGTGTTTGGGTTCCAGGCAGGTTTGACATGCCAGGATAAAGGATCTTTTCTACCTCTCATCCCCATCATCCCTTCGTTTAGTACTGCACTCTACGGAAAACTGATTCAGATGCCTGCACTGTGGTGAGTCTTTAGCAGTTATATAACTGATTATGTCTGCAAATTGCGAAAAGCCCAGTGTACATGCAGGGCAAATTACAAGTTCTGATGAAAATAGAAATGTTATTGTTTCACTGGCCAGTGCCTGTCACAATTGTGTGAGGTACAAAAAATTTGACATAATAGTGATAGCATCATATCTAACAGTTACCTGATGATTTAATCTATTTAAACAAAACATATAGGAAATGTTTACATATATCTATGTCTGTATATCTATTTATCTATTATATATATGTGCTTATGTGGCTATATGTGTGCTTGGCTGTCTGTAAACAATGTGTGAGGTCAGGCCCTTGTATTGTATTTTATAAAGATGTGCAATCTCTTGTGGGTTGTGGATCAGAGGGTATTTAAAGTGATGGATGAGGCAGTTTCTCAGCAGTCATGTGGGAAAACAGAACAACCGTCAGTGTGGAACAACTGCAACAGTTTCCTTACTTTGAAACATAAGAAGAAGAAATACAGTGTTGTCTAGGGACATGAAAAAGTTGCTCTCTTTTTTTCTTTTTCTTTTTTTTTTGTTGTTTACCAGACAGATGACTCATTGGAGATGTCTCTTAGCAGGAGAGGGAGGCTTCAGAAGTTAAAGAAAGGGGATGAAGGAAAAGGAGACAATGTTTAGAGTTTGGGGATGGAACAGTTGGACAAATGGAGGATTTGAGCCGCGAGTAGTTAAGATGGAAAGGAAGAGGAACTGTTGGTACAGCAGTAAACAAAAATGTGGAGGGTGTAGACAGAACTGGGGGAAGAATTTACAGTTCTTAGGTTTTATATGTTTAAAGTAAATAAAGGGGCTTCAGTTTTTCACTACAACTCTAATAAAAATTTGCCTACATCTTTGCCCCTTGTCACTGGCTATTACCGTACCATTACTATCTCCTAAAAGGCTAAAAGGTATCCTTGTGCAGTAATACTTGACCTGTAGCACTCCTACTGATGTTATATGACTTCTGGAAGTCCTGCTCCTGCTACTACTTCCTCATACATATTTAATTTTCATGAAGTTCAAACTTGCAAAAAGGGCTAATATCAACTCTTGTCAAACTAACCCAAACTTCAAGCTGAGCTGACGAGAGGTGAGTCTCTGGCTGCAATCTAGAAACCAAGCAGAAGTTTCACATTTTCTGTGAAAATTTACAGATGTATAACTGAAATAAAGATGAAAACTAGCACAAGAATAGAAGGCTTTTCCAGGTCATAAGTGAAACCAGGAGCATCCCTGGCACTTTTTTTTAATCATTCATGTTGGCCAACGTAAATTGACCCACCAGGACTGCCAAAAGTTTTCTTATCCAATATCCTGAGGGGTCTGAGGGCGAGCCTTTGATGCAGTTGACCTAAATGTGGTACATGTCATCATATACACTGTGGCAGTGCATTAAAGTCAAGGTTTTTTTGGCTCACACAATAGTAAGTCACTAGACATATTTCCCAGTTTGGGATTCCAGTGATGTCGTCAATTTGAAGGTACATAGTGCTACACAGATACATAGTTTCCAATTTTGTTGCATATTTGTCGCAAGTTTTAGATCATCGAATTTTAATTTTAGAAATAGATAACCTTAAATACAAAATGCAGTTTTCATCTGATGATTTTATGTATTACATTTAAGAGTCCTATTCTATATCGCCTGGTCCTTTCCTTAGATATTAATAAAGTATTCTGATTATGATTCGGTTTCACTTCCCACACTCAGGCCTGATTACTGCTAGACTCGATGAATCAAGAAGTCACTTAAATAGAACCTGTAGTAGGCGAAAGGCTCTCAAAAAGCAATACATCATGCTATGATCTAAAGAAACAAAGTCATAACCTGATTCTAACAGCAATTCTGAAACCAAACAAGCTCGCATGTGTTAGAGTACAGTCAGGTACCAAGATCCCCAAATCCCCACCAAGATATACTGTTCATGCAACACTTGTCTAGGCAAAGTAAGTGTTATAGTTGAGATCTAAACCTGTCAGAGCTGCAGGTGGTTTTGACCTTTACTGACCTCATCATCAGCCACTAAAGCATATCTGCTACCAAACAGCTTTCACTCATAGTGCTGTGTATCTCTTTAGATTGAGCCTAACTCTCAGTGCTCTCTGCTACCAATAAGAAATTGAGAGGTAAATAAATAAACTGTTTTTTTCTGTAGTTTTCATAATATTGAATACTTGTTTATGGGTCAGAATGAAAAGATATAAATGGCCAGTGACTGAGAGTTGGTCCTAATTTCATTTGACTTCTGGCGTCAGAGTGTTTAAACTTATTGGCCCATTTCAATTTAAACTCACACTACATGTAACGACAGAGTTGTTTTACAGATTGTATCCATTCATGGCAAATTGACAGATGGAGGCTTTCTTTTCAAACAGAGAAAGCTGAGCCCAAGAGTGATACACTGGGTCACTATGGCAGCCAGAAGATGCACTCCACCAGGTGGTAGCGTTTAAATTAACTTTACTGGTATTTGTTTTGGGAGGGCTTGTCATAGCTGATGCAACTTTAACAGCATCCCTTCCCAAGATGTTCTCCTCTCTGACGAGACACTGAGCAGAGCTATACAGGCTACTGAAGTTTAAAAGAAATATAACAGAAAGTGTGGAGCATGGAGTTTGTGAGTAGGAGACACACACACACACATATACACACACATACACACACACACATTAAGGTGCCAGTAGGCAGCCAGCTCTTGCTTAAGTATGTATGACTGCCAGGTAATCATGGGAGATTTGAGGGACACTCAGTGTCTATGAAGACCACGCACCTCTGCTGATGAGCTGGCCCATGAGTGCAGCTCAGATTTCCTTCAGTCTCACCACAAAGGCTCCCACTTCTCACAGCTGGTAACAAGGGGCTTTCACTGGGGAAAATACACTGCCTTGACATCTTCTCCCTGTCTGCCTTGGATCTCATTGGGCATGGGGTTATATATATGAGAGACCATTGGGACTTTGTCTATGCAGTTTTTAAATACAATGAAATTGTAGAAAAGTATAATTGCTCTGCAGCAGACTCTGACCTTGTAGTTTTCCATGTTGAAATCGCCTAACATGAAGGCAGCCAAATGTCTTCTTGTTTGGTTGGTCGAAACTTCCAAGAAGAATCGAGGTAGTTGGTACAACTTTCCTTGTCAGCATTACTTAGGATGGGCACTCAGTTGTGTTGTTTTAGCCTTGTACACTTTACTTAGTGGTATGGAGGACTTTTTGTTGTGTAGAAATGTTAGTGTAGAAATTTTGGATTGAACTAAATAGGTTGAAAACTACACCAAAAAAACTGGTCTGTTGGTTTTCCTAACATTGACAAAGTTTGCTCTCTAGCCACCCCAAGAAAATGTGTTTAGACAACATTAATGAGTAATATATAACTACAAGTGAATGCTGTCTTATTGGTAAACATTAAGCTTAGGTCTACTTGATCACTGTCACTTGATTTCAGGATGAGGTGTGGAGGTGAATTCTTGCAGTAGGTGCTAGCTGACACGCTGAGATAATGTCTTTAAAGATGGCACCACAAACATTACCCACCTGAAGAGTGAATCAGGGCTTTTGCCAGTTCTGAAAATTATTCCGTGTTGTTGTTCTAACTGAACATATAAATCAGTATGATAATGTAATCATTACTTCTATTTCCTGCTTTACCACCTCTGCTTTGAGAGAAAACAAAAAAGGGAAGTCAAGGTATAAACATAACAAGGTACATTGGAGTTAATCCCACACTCCTGTAAATACAAATAAAAGCATGTGTCACTCATTTATTAAGGCTACTCTCCGACCATAGTGTATACACACGTATACATCAGTCCGTTTCATATGATTAAATCAGCTGTTTCATCATCTGCTGCATTGTCATAGTTAAATATAAATGCACAAAACACTAAAACTATATGTAATAAAACAGAAAAAAAGTTGATAGAATAAAACAAAATAAATTGAATAAAACTAAATTGAGAGTATACAGAACAAAATTTCCTTTGTCACCATGGTGATACAATACTTTGATACATGTTTAATGAGAATTGTGATGTCTGCTTGTTATGAGTCAGAAGGTGTTGTGTTTTTGTTGTAATACCTTGCCCTTGACAAATAATTATAATTATTGACACTAAAACTAAAATCAATAAAAAAGCAAACCAATTAAAAACTAAAAAATAAGATCTAATTAGTAAATGTAAACTGTAATAACTCCGGGTTAGGTCTTGTGTTTTCAGAACAGCTGAGATGGTCTAAATCTTTTTGTTAAACAAACTTTGTTATCTATCAAACTCATGCAAAGACATGTGGAAGAAGTCTCTATTCTTAATGTGGTAAATAGTAAATGGACTGGCGCTTTTCTACTCAATCTGAGCACTCAAAGCACACAGCTTCACACTCATTTGCACAAACACATTTTTTCTACGCTGTTTCTAAGTGCTTTCTATCTAAAGTTAATGCTCATGAATATACATTAGCATGCACTAATCAAACTGTCAATTGGATTTGCAAAAGCCAAAAACCCTCTGAAATGCACTTTTAGTAATGGTAAATTAAGGAGCAGCCGAGAGGCGTCGGGTTGTTCAGTGAAAGGCAATATATCGGCCCCCCAACTTCACAAGGACTCTGCAGCATGTCTCAAAAAAAGAGTGGGAGGAGGAAGGGAATGTTAGAAGTGCCACCTGCATCGATCTCCCCAAAACCTAACCTCACTCTCACTCAGACACATGAGTACACACACACACACACTTGAGCTCACACCATATAATATTGCTTATGCAGGGCCACCTGACTGCAGCAACATATGGAGACAGGCCAAAGCCGGGGCCCACCAACCAACCAAGCAACAAACCAGCAGCAGCTTAGTGTGGTTCGTCGCGTTGCAGGCCATAATTCAGGCCCATGCCAGCTTTTATGTGGCATTTTTAGCAGCCCCTGTTACTCATTCAGCTATTTCTTAGGGGATAATTTCCTAAAGTATGTGACATTACAGGTGCATGTTATATAGCCACAGAAAGCTGAGTTACTTTGCAAATGGTTCAGAATAGAAAAGAATGTTGGTTTTCCCTTGATATCTAATTAATGGTCCAAGTCTATTACATTGTCAATAGTTAGTTCAGCTTTTAACGCTACCAGTAGGGTTTTTATGTGAAGTTGAGAAGTACATACTACTATGTCTGGACCAGTAGTCTAGACTCTAGATTAGCTCATGTTGTGATTTATGAAGGCTGCTTGAGGCATCTGAGGCATGAGGCTTCTGGTGTGATTGTAATGCCTCATTACTCCTGTTCATAGTTAGTCATAGCAAGCTGCTCCTGGTCTGTGTCTCCAAGCGCAGCCAAGAACAGGAGGACAAATGCTTTCTGTGTCCTTGAGTAGAGATCCAACTCAAATTTAGCAAATATACATGAACAGCATTTACTGCTGAGAACGCTGACTGTGGCTGTTATATTTGTCCACAAGCCAATTTGGCAGACAATATCATTAAGAAGTTGAACTGGAATAATCATTTTGGCTAAAGAAGACTGATTTGGGAGCTGCTGCTGGTTGGGGGGAAAAAACCCACATTTGTGTGCTCTGAGTATACATTTTAAATACAAATTATAATGATTTTTGCATGATGTCATACATGCAGCTACTGCATCAACCATTGTGTTGTTCCACTAAACTTGAGAAGTGTTGATTTCCTAATCAAGGAATCATTAAAAGGGCCTCTGTTAAGACTTTGCTCATTAAGGTTTTTGTGCGTGCTGGGTTAATGTTATAGTGAGCTGTCACTGTATGGTGTAGGATAATTGAATGACCTCAAATCAGCGTGTGGTTCCTGTGGTCATGCTCAGCTTTGAGTTGTAGTTCGGAGGCCACGAGAGCAGCGGGGAATTCATTTGGCTCAACAAGGCAACACATGCTCCCTGTTCTTGCAGAAACATGGAAATGTTTTCCGAACATTTTCACATGTTGAAGTCGAATGGACGTGGGCATAAACTGCAACAAGTAGTCTTTATGTATTAACAGGTGTGCATTAAAAGCCTGGAATGACATATGATGTAATATTGTTCCACTTTTCACTCTGAAGCATCTGACTGTAAAGGATTGTGAGCTGCAGGGTAAAACATCATATTTCTTGTGGCACAGTCTATAAACTATTTTGGCCAACTTTGTGGTAAGGATTTTTTTCTCCTCTGCATCTGCTTTCAGATGCTTTTATTTGGTTTTCTAGCCGACAGAGATCAGTGGATGTATTGAAGAATGTTGTATTAAGGGCATGGCAGTGGCAAAAGCAAGACTTGTGCTCGTAGTGATTGATACCCCTATTCTGATGGAGACTTCTGTGCCAGTCTTGAGCAGCCAAACTGGTCAGTGCTAGAACAATCATAGTCACTATATACTTAGCCCTGTGATTGCAAGTGTCATTTGGTGGCTTAAATCAACTTGGGTTTAAAACCAGCCTAAAGGATATGTTTTCAAGAAACAATATTTTGCAGTCCAGGAATATCTGTTGAATCTCAACATAACCACAAACTTTATTTGTATATATAGATGAGGGCTAAGATGGTGGATTCAGGAGCAGCTGTAGATGTTTTCGGTTGACTGAAAGATTCTATTAATTCCTGAATTAGTCATCTGAGGAACTGAAGCTTGAGGGAGGGAAAACAGTGGGAAATGGGGAAGGATACATGGATTAGCAGCTCTGAGTGGATTATCATCTACTGTGGTGTACATTCCACTGTCCTTTCCTCCTCACCAGCCCATAATACGGATCCACTGCTTCCTAGAAACAACTTCGTTCACTTTTACTGCATAAGACGAAATCTACAAGTAGAATAGTGATAATAGTGATAAGTGATTATAAGGCTTGGGGTAATGGAAGATGTTACGTTGATAAAGTAAGTATAAGCTTTATTAAGGTACGGTAAAAATGGTATAATAAACAAATTCTTGTCATATGTGTGAAGGTCAAAGGCAATGGAGGAGAGGAGGTGGTCCATTCACTTGGGTCATGAAAGGATCATGAGAGGAAAAGCCAGGGCTGTATTGACCGCTGCAGTTGTTATAATAAAGGGACAGTCCAAAGCAAACTGTGTATAGCATAAATATGCTATTACGTTTGCAGTCTGTAGATTGAGGTTCTCTTATCTTTGTGTCCTTGACAAAAACCGCATGTCTCCCACAGCTGGACAGAGGCAGGAAGCTATACACGCACACACACACACACCATTATGCAAACACATACACAGGCCTCTTGATATGTTTTCCTTTAACGCCTGATGAACCACGTCATTGCCATTTTCTCGCCTTGCGGTCTGCAGCTGTCTGCACAACTTGATTAAAACATTTCTTTTAGTAATCCCTGTGTAATGAAGCCCTCTCCTGAGAATGGATCTCAGTGCATGTATTCATGTGTGTCCATGTGAGGTTGTGTGCATACGTGTGTGATTTGGGTCAGGGGTGCTCCAGATGGGAGGAACGGGAGGGCTGCGTCTGTGTCTATGTGTGAGAGACGAGAGAGAGCGTTGGGTTCTGTGAAGAGTTTGGGCTGTTCAGGACCAGTGACTGAGAAATGCACACACTGAACACCTTTGACCCAAAGGAAGCGCGAAACTTTGAGCTGTGGCTACATGTACAGTCCACGTCTCCCGCTAACTCGTTCGCTGACCCTCTACATAGCTGGTAAAGACGCTGGCTAAGTTGCAGACTGCTGATTGTTGCAAATCAACACAAGACAGACTTGAAAACGCCTCGAATATGGTTCCAACTCAGGTGAAGGCAATCCAACACCAGAAAATCCTTGTCACACATAGTGTGTAACCTTACTATAGGATGGAAAGATTATTTAATATAAAAACTCTGTATTGATCACTTCACTAACTATTTATCTGCACAACTGAAGATCCAGTGCCCAGTTTGATTCAAAATTCAAGCCATAATCATGCATAAATTTGAAGTGACATAAAATTTATCATATTACATCACCAAGTTATACCTCGTTTTGCTACAAATATAGTTTAGGTTTTCTTTCTACATGAGGCGCAGCTGCAGCTACTTTCCTCATAAGACCAATGACATGAAATGAACTGTAAATGAATTACTGGAAAGAATTATGAGAGTGAACGGTACCTTCAAATGAGTTTCTTGTCTATCATTTTTCACGAGGTTTATTTATCCATGTTTGACTGGATCACTTTTCCGTAGTAGCCCCCCC
>VUQR01035789.1:20632-30992 GCA_015108515.1 Hemichromis elongatus
ACTTAGGTGTTTTTGTTCAGTGTGAAGTGCTTACATGATTTATAATCTTCGATGGAGGCTTTGCAAGACACTGTAGTGTGTCTTTTGTAGTAAGATAAAAGAGGGGACTTTAGAGCAGCCCATAAGTCACTCTGGTTATTTTCAAGTGGGGGTCAGTGACCTTGGCTCGGAGAGATTGGGAATTCTGCAATACTTCAGTTCAGTCTGCACCACAAAGAAAAAAAGGACAAAAGGTACAAGCTGTCAGTCTTTCCTTCCCTCCACCTGGAGTCTAAATCCCTCCATAGAAGCTCTGAAAATAGTAGTAGGGGATTTTGTCAACTAGTTAAGTTGGAAATATTTGTGTTGGTCAATTAAGGTGTGGCGTGACAGTGAGTGATTTGAAGAAACTTTAGATAACTGGTCTCAGGACAGTGGCTATCTGTTGTATCTATCAGACAAATATGTCAGCCCATAATGGATTGCATTGGTGTTACTGTGGACTTTGTAAATAGGTTCAGATAAGTTAAAGTTAAGAGAAAGTCTCACATTGTCAGCCTTGTCAAAACTGATTGACTGTCCTATTTGCATTTTTTAAATTACCTTTAAACATTCATTATGTTGCACGTTTAACAGTTTATTGGTGAAGCTTTTTATGAGTAATTTCCCATTACTTAAAATTCCTCTGTGCCAGGGAATGGGTCTCTGTGCGAGTGTGGCCTTTTCTTTTCCTGTGGTCTATGGAGAGACCAGACACCTTGCTCCACATTTACTGCCGATGTCCCAGAACCCACAGCTGTCTATGCTGTTGTGTTTTGGAAAGAGTGAGGCAACTGATTTTTGGTACTGTACAGGATATGAGTAATAAGAAAATGTAGGTTCTGGAAACTGTGCGCAGGTTCCAAGCTTGTATTGTGGGACACTATGTAAACCATTAGGACCAGCTGCACCTGGCAATATTCCTTCAATCTCACAAGATGCTGATGTTTAAAAAAATGAATTTTCTTACCACATTTAGCTTTGCACATGAGGACTTGTTTTTTTTTTTTTTAATCTTTTACTTATTGTCTTTGTCGAAGCATCTTCACGAATGCCAACATATCAGGATTGGAACCAATTACTGAACATTTATGCAAATAAACCAGCTTTCTTTAATTATGCTACCTTCATTTTTTTCTGTAAAAGTACAAAGCTACAACATATCAGTTACATAATCTAATCCTGCTTGAGTTTGTACTGGAGCTTTTCCACATACTTCCTTTAATGAGACTGCCATTTAATGTATTTTTTTACCTGGAGAATAACACAGACTTGCAAGTCTGTATTCTTATGCTACATATGCTTGTTTTTTCCCCCCGTGTTCTTTTTTGTGTTCTCTGCATGGCTTAATCGTGTTTTGCTTCTTCTTTTTCTGTTTTCCCCCTTGTTTCGCTCTGGTTGAAGAACATGTTTCCTTTCAGTATTATAGATGCTTAGCATGGTGCATCTTTTCAGACTGAAGTGTTGGCACCTCATTTTATTACTGCTCCAGTTGCAGGTTGTTAGAGCAGCAGCCCTTGTCAGCTGTAGCCTCATTACTCCTGCTCATTATGCTCTGGCCCACTAACCTGCTCGTACTGCTTTATAGTGTTACAAAGCTTGTGTTTCACCATGTGCTGGCATGCAGATATATGTGCATTTTTGCCAACATTATTTATTTGTGCTTGGACAGTTATATGCATTTTTGTGGTTATGTGTGGCCTAAAGCAGCAGTTAAAGCTTGATAGCTATAACCCCAGCTGTACTTGTCTAAATATAGCTTCGATCACAGTCATACTAGACCAGGATGCTGATTAGCACCATTAAGATCACTGGCCTAAATCAATGTCAGCTATGATTATGTGACATATTTTTGTGGGGGTTACCCAAAATCCCCCAAAAAGTTTAGGGTTAGAATCATTATATTATTGGATTGTCACTTGATGGGTAACCAAAGTATTGAGTTGTTGTGCTCTTTTGTTTCTACCTTCTATGATTTTTCAATAATTCGTTTAATTGGTTAAGATATATCTTTTAATCTGTTCCTGCCTTGTGTCCAGATTCAGACCAGTGCACAGGGAAAACAAGCTAGGCAAACAGTACCACAGCTAGTTTGGTACTTTTAGCTCTGACTCATGCTTCAGCCCAACTTTATGTCCTGCTTGATTTGGACTAAGACTCCAGCCAGTCATCTAGTTGTTCACCAGGAAGGTCAGGATGTTGTGGTCTTGGTCTAGTTCTGACTCCAACAGGGGACAGATGGGAACTATGGCGTAATCTTTCTGAAAAACGTTGCAGCTTTCATGAGAGGAAAGCTGAAATTGAAATACCAAATTTTCTCCTTTTCCTGACTAATTCTGATTTCCTTTTGACATATTCCTGGTGGCCTCTGCATTTTAATAAAAAAGTTATTGACTTAAAGGACCACTGTGAAGTCAGAGACAGACTATTCAATGAAGTTAAAGCCAAGAACCTGAGTTAGGAACTAAAATGGGTTGTGGGTAGACCTTCACATTATAGTATAGAACAGTATTCTCTAATGAGTTTTGCTCCTCAAGCTACAGACTAATAGGCATTCTGCACTATAACAGTTAAATACATGTTAGTTACTGTTAGTTCTATTGTGCATAGCTAATATATGTTTCAAGGCAAATATTTTAATGTTGTTTGTTACTGCAGGTGATGCTGCAGGTGTTATTTTGAATCTTTTTGAGTTTTTCCCCGTAAAGCTTGCGGCAACAGTGAAACACTGCCTGCCAGAAAGCTGTTTACCACGTTGCAGCAAGAAACACTGACCGTGCCAGCTACTTAATGAAATCCGATGAGTGCCTGGCTGTCTTTCCATACAGCATTCCCAAAACACCCTAATGAGAGTTTCTGTTTCTCATTTGAATCCAAGATCCAAGTTGCTGTTCGCAAAGAATTGGGCATAATATAATAAAAACAGGTGCATAATTAAAGTTTTAGGGGACCACATGCACATGACAGCTCCCCTTAAATGCTATAAACACTCAAATAAGCCAACAAACTTTCATCCCTTGCCAGTCCTCTCATTGAAGTGGCTTTGCAGCAACATTTGCTCTGCATGTGGGGACATTGTTGTTGCCGGCTTCCCCTCACTTTCTTTTGTTCAGCTGCAGTATCTTGCTATGTGCACACTGTGTGTGCACACTGTGTGTGCACATAGTTGAACGCACAAAAGCACACGAAAAACTGTTTGATTGATGTCTTGTTGTATAGCATGCAACAGTAGTGACTTTTAATAGCAGAAAAGCATGACATGGCATGGTTCGCTATGTTGCCAAATCCAACACATGTAGGCAGAGAATTTAAAACCTATATATGTGCCGTCAAGGTAAACTCATTGACCCAATCAGTTCTGAATTTTCTTTCTTCTTTTCGTCCTTTGTTTCCCTGTAGCCTTACATCTCTCTTTATCAAACTCGCTCTCACTTTCTGTCTCATGGAAGACACAGCAGATGCTTAAGAAATCTGGGTCTGCCTGTGTTCAGCTAACTGCTCGTCACCCTGCCGAACCACCCAGGAGCAGAAGAAAGGGAAAGATAAAGAGACTTGAAGAAAGAGAGGGAGGGAAGCAGAGAAGTTAAATGATTGCAGAGCTGCTGAGCGCAGAGAAAGGCCTTGTGACATGTCCCACACTCAGAACTGGGACCAGACCAAAATGGGTGCGTGATTAAATGAACTGCGATGCTCGCTCCTAACACGCTGCCGCCATCGTTTGAATTAGTCACAGTTCTATTTTCAATGAAACCTCCACTCGTAGGGCAGATTCTATTACAATATGTACTCAAGTGAACACACATGCAATACATAGATGGGTATCTGTGCTGGGGGCACTGCCAGTCCTCAAAATTCTAGACCAAGAAACTTTAGTTCCACTCCTCTTTTCCTGTCTGGAGAACATGAGAGGAAAACAGGAGTGGAACTAAAGAGACTTGTTTGGCTGTGCTTAGTTCAGCCTGCCTCGCCTCAGGCTTTGTTTAATTATAAGTAGTAAAAAGAAAAGCACAAAGACAACATTTGGTGTGTTTGCGGATATTAAAATAATTTCTAATCATAAAAGTGCAAAACGCCCAGTAGAACATCACAACCAATTATTGCAAAGATTAGGGTAGGGTATGATTTGGTGTTTAGATAAAGCATCCCTGAAGGACTTTCAGATAGGAAGATGGGAAGGGGTTCTTTACCTTATCAAATTACATATTTAGAAATTTAACATTACAAATAATAAACATCTGTGCTACACGATATCATTAAAAGATTCAGAGAATCAGGAAAATGTCTGCACGCAAAGGACCAAGGCCGAATGCATTATTGAATGGCACTGATCTTTGATCACTGCAGACGTGTTTTTGGCGATTAAAAAGGGGGGGGGGGGTTTAAAGCCAGCACCTATAAAGGTATAGCGTTAGATATTGGCTGTGGTTATCTTGCAATGGTTCTGTTAATGCTGAAAGACACAAACAGGGATAACATCATGAGCCCTGAACTGTTAAAAAGCTAAAATCGCATATCAAGGAAATATGGGGAAAGAGTTGGCTTTAAGAAACAAAGCAGCTGTTCTTAAATCCCTCACACTGTTGTTAAACGAAGAGTTGATGCAACATGATAGTGACACATGGCCCTGTCCCAAATGCTTTACAATATTTTGCCATCAAATTTGAAATCAGAGTGCAGTTTGCATAAAAAAAAAATTACATTTCTCATTTAAAGTATTGTGGCTTGTTTTTTCTTTTAGTCTGCTGCAAAAATAAACATTTTAATTAAGTTTGGGTTAGAAACAAGTCATGAAACAAAATCTGTTTTGATTATTTTCTTTAGTTTTTTCGTTTACATTTTACACAGCATACTAACTTTTGAACACTGGGTTGTAAATGAAAAAAAGTGTGTGTGTGTGTGTGTGTGTGTGTGTGTGTGTGTGTGTGTGTGTTGAGTGTGTGTCAGACGAGAAATGAGAGCATGCTCTGCTGAATTTCTGATGAACAAAGGCCTGAAGGACTCCATCGGACTGTGGTGTTACCTCATCCCCCTGAATGCTCAACTCATCAGCTCCTCATGGCGCAGACTCACACAAACTCGCTCCCTCCACACTCTTGGAGACAGATGAAATATTAAAGGCGTAAAGATTCTTTTCAGGGTCGGGTTTCTGGGCTGTACATCTTTTCACATAAATCATCATCACAGTTTTGACGGAGGGGAGGGAATGGTCGACAAACTAAACGTACCTGCCAAGTAACTAAGGAAAGCTTGGCTCACACTTGGTACTTCTTCAATTTACTATTGGAATGTGGTTCTACTTATTTGGCCCTCGGTGCTATCAATGAGCTGTTTTATATTGTGATGTGATATTGATGGATTTGTGGAAGCTGTGAACCATTTGTTTCCACCAGTGTCTGTTTCATTTAGAGTGTATTGGCATTTATGTGTATCTGACTCTGTCTTGTCCCTTTTCTTGCAGGAGCAAAAGGTCTTCAGTCCCCACCACAGAGTTTATTTTTGAACTTCCCCACTTTACTATACAGGCCACAAGGGCCCAGACACTTTTGCTCCAAACAATCTGTCAGAGCTGGACCCACAGCATGGTCAACGGAGCGCCAGTGACACTTAATGAAAGCCTGCTCACTGAAGTGTATAAGGCTCCAGGTGAGTAACATGAGACAATACGAAGCTTGCCTTGCCTTTGCTAATAGCAAAACCACAGTTTCATTCCTTTCCTGCCCCTGACCAAGCTAATAATAATAATAATAATGATAATAGTCTTTTTTTTCTGCACTTTGATCTGCTACACTATTGTGATTGTAGATTGAGGCCTGTCTACATATAGGAGACAAATTTCAAAACATCTTCTCAACACTGAAGGTCACTTCTAGTTGGATTTTCGTGTGTGTGATGAATTTGCTTCTATTTCTTATTTGTGCATGTGTATCTTGCACTGACACTCGCTGTACAGTGACTTCTTCTGTCTGTGAAGAGTTATCAGAGTAGAAAAGATATATTTATAATTGCTTACCAGGGGAACGCGCTATGTTTTTTAGTTGTTATAATAACGCCGTTGTTACTGTGAGGTAGCAATATTTCTGCAATGGCAGCTAAGTCGCTTGATTTATTATATCCTTTTAATGGCTCAGTAGTGATGGAACAAAGAACAAACATACTCATCTGGTCTCTTTTAGACCAGAGTATTAGATGTTAAGGCATTCATTGTTGTTCTTGATTTATTGAACATTTTGTGAGGATAACTCTGGTTTATCCATATAAACTTCATTTATCGTCCTTTGTTTAGTTATACCAGTAAATTGTCAGGAAAGATATATTGAACTGGCTAATATTAAAAGCGATTTGACTTTCTTATGAAAACGTTTCCAGTTATTTTTGAGGGCACAGTACATTTGTCACACTGTCATTGATGGGAAAACAAGCCAACTCGATAGCATTGAAGTCGGGGCAAATTGGCATGCACGTATCCAGAACTGAAGTTCTCCAAGCATACGAGTTCACACGAGACACTTGAAGATCAACTAGTCTCGTGCACATTTTGGGTTGCTGGACCTGCAGCTGAGACTAAATTAACTCTGAAATGCTTCATGTCACCCAGGGTGTCTTAATGGTCAAATAATAAATGTCCCTTGTTTAAGAAAGGTAGGGGAGTCTGAATTCAATAAAACAGTAGCGTTTCTCATGACGGTAGCATCTGGACAGTCCTCTGGAGGGCCTGGGATTTTCCAACTCATTAGGATCATGTTGTTTGGTATGCCGTCAACATTCTCCCCCAGCTAAGCCAGCCAAGCTACCTTTTTCACCGTTGTGTAGCCGCCAAAATTTATGAAGCTGGTCTCCCGTGGAGTGAAGTCAAATATTCCTCTCCCCTCATTTTGCCTTTCGCTTGGAACAGGGCTTGAATAGCGACATGGAGAAACATTTGCACATCTGGTTCATGTGCTGGCAGGCTAGAAAAGGAGCAGTGGGGGCTTAGAAGTAAAGAAAGTTTGAGCTTAAAAGGCATGAGACTTGAGGAGAATAGGTGGTGTGCTGGGTAAGTATATGTAGGGAAAATACTCAGCAATAATTCCTATGATATAACCAAAAATGTCCAGTACAGTACCTGCTTTTGCAATTTCGGGAACACTCATACCTTAAGGGAGATGTGTGCTGTGTGGTTGGTAAGAAAATGAAGTTTGCCACGGCGACACCAGTCGCTACTTTTCCCTAAGTGTGACTTACTGGCTGCAGATATTTGCGGTAAAAGTGGCAGGTCTGATGCAACACAAGATTTAGGGGTAAAACCCCGAGATTCTTCTTGTGTCACCAACTGCTGTAGCAGTCATCAAGGTATTGCCAGGACACAACTGGTACACGAACGTCGAAGTTAAACACTGTTCACTTTGAACATAAGCTTTTTCATTCTTTTAGGCATTTGTCCTCCCTTTTCTCCTTTTGATGTTGCACAGTTTTTCAATAGGGGAAGGTGTTTCATATTGAGGCCTAGCTGATAACACAGATGGTCAGTGTCCTTCGCAGGAGGGAAACGTTTAGGTATGAGGATTAAATCGCTGTCCAAAAGAAATTCCACATTTCAGCATTTCACGGTCAAATTCAACAGCTTCAGTTTTAATCTCAAGGCACTGACAGACTATAAAATATTCAAAAATATTAAGAGCAACATTCAGAGACTAAAATTCATTGCAGCTGACTGGAACACAGCCGCTAGGACTTGTAATGCTTTGAGTTACTGTGGTGCTCAGTGGCAACTACAGGAATAACACAGCACACAGCACATGCAGAGTATTTTGTGTTTCACAAGACCAGATATGAGTCAAATCAGAAAACAAACTGTAAAATTATATTTTCCTTGACAATCAGAAGTTGTCACTCGATTGCATGTCTGCATGGTTTATCACACAGCTGTTTGTGGGACAGTGTTGACTTCCAGTGAGCTTTGCTCAGACGTTAGCAAAGTTTTGTGTGCCGATATTACTCCAACATTCTCCCTTGCATTCCAGCAAAGCCCACACTAGTGTTGAATTTTATTAGTGAGCCACGCAGCAAACAATATGTCATTATTGGTGGATAGGTGTGTGCCCATACGTGCTTGCATCAGTGCATGCACGCTTATACTATGTGCCCCTGTGCTCTGAAGGTTAACATCAGCTCTGTTGGTTTGGCTCTACTTTACTTCACTCCTTGTATTTTGCCTTAGAACCTGTGTATTTTTCCTTTTTAACTTTTATCTCAGTTATTTATGTATTTTTGTTATACTTTAAAACTTCTCTGTTGAAAACTTTTATTGTATTCCCAATTCTTTTTGCATTTGTCACTTTTCTCTATTTGTTGAATGGTCTAATTTTTTTTCTTATACTAATTTTATACCCACATATTCTCTTATTCTCCTCTTTTTTTGTAATTGTCAGAATTCCAGGTTCTCTGTTACATGCTCGTTCTAATGTTTATATACATCATGTATGTTATTGTGGTTTGTAGTAGCAGCAGTAGCAATAGTAGTAGCCAGTAATTCCTGTCTACCAATACTTTTAGCCACTTCTAACCTCAGAATCACTGACACACTGACCACAGTGACCTCCCACATCTTACTCAAGTCTGCATGCAGTTCTGTGTGAGTGTAAAATACGGCATGCATAAGTATTCTGTTTATGTGTCTGACTTTGGCAGTGGGAAAGTGTAATCCACCAAGATTCTTTTTGTCATTGCCTAACTTCTGACCACATTAGGCTCTCACATGTGATTCTACTGACATCTCAAGGATATATTATTGAAAGCAGTCTTATTAAATGTCTGAATGAATAACCACTCAGCCCTGGTACAAACCCTGATTAGAGAAAGATAATAATTATGAATAAGCTTTGTGCACTTTCCTGCTTTCATCCAAGTCTGTGTGTGTATTTAACTATTTTTGCTCTTTGTCACATTTGTGACCGAGCAACAATTCCATATATTTCAAGAGCACACACTTAGAGCAGCTTATTTAAATAACTAATTTTATAGGATGGATGTTTTTTCTTTTGCCTGCATCTCGAGGGGTGTTTAAAATGTGCAAAAGGGATTTTTTAAAATTGTGTTTTTTGACTGAAAGTGAGTTATAGGTGGGCAGTATAAACTTTCTACTGTCCAGACTTTTGCCCTTGACTGTAACTTTGGTTTTCACTCCCTTATTTTATTACACAAGGGTATATTTGAAAGATAAAAGATCAAAGCAATTCAAATTAGCATAAAATTGGCGTTTTCCACCAGTGATGGATTGAACTTTAATATAGCTACCACAGCTGGTTTTCCGGCCCTGGAGCTCTGTGGTGGTCTGGACTACGACAAGAAGAGGGAGGTCTGGTAAAAGTTGGTTGGTGGTGGTCACCAGTCGTGCTTTAGATGATTGCTTGGTGATATACGAGCTGTGACATAGCTTTAGCGTGACAGACACGAGGGAAAAAGAACAGAGGAAGAGAGAGTGGATGATATAATGAGCAAGATGAAAAATGAAAGAAAAAGGAACATAAAGGTCGAAGGGAAAAGTGACAGAATGAAATAAAGAGGGTGAAAGTGTGGGGGCCAACTGTGCCCAGAAATACAACTGGTCATTGGCTTGCTTTATTAATCCCAGGTCTGGCACCTAATTGCGTGTCAGGTTAGGCACACAGGCAGAGAAGCGTGCATATTTGCAAACGCACAATGTATTCCTACCCCCATCTTAAATGGATCATATATGTATATAACTTCTGAACATATGATCCCATTTAAGGCAAATAATCAAGACTATGTTCTCACTGCATAGCAACTACAGGCATGTAGTTGATAATGTTAGTAAGAGACGTATGCTCTCACTCATTTAACCGTATCATTATTAAAACAAGTCATTTGTTTTTAGTTCTCCCTACACGTACCATGGTGAGGTGAGGAGAAGGGTTCAGGGGAGGGGGGTCAGACCAAGCTGGAGAAACGATTGGGGGGGGCCCTCTGGAGTCTATTTAGGGTCACATTAGGGAGACTTATTTATGCTTTTCTTCACACTGATATCTCGTGTTGCTTGGAAACAAGAATGATCTTTGAGACCACGTCAACAATAGTTTTTACGCATTTTTTTGCACTGCATGAAAAAGGGTGCTCCTGTCATGGCCAGCAGTTCACATCCCTGTGATCTAACTGCCTACAGGAGCACATGTCTGACAGGAATCCCTTCGTGATGCTGTGGCGCAATAAATATCGGTAAAGCTCTGTGTTATCAGAGGGGGGGAGAATGTTCACATCGTCCGGTCACCTGTGTAATCTGGTGCCTCGTATGTTTTAAATTTCATGTTTTCTGGTCCCAGAATTTGCCCATCTGTCTTTGCTACCT
>VUQR01035789.1:33847-68774 GCA_015108515.1 Hemichromis elongatus
TTTTGCCTCTTCATCCCCCCCCCCCCCCCCACCACCCCATCTAACCACTGTCTTCCAAACCTCACTGCCTAGGCACATTAGTATTGGCCAAATTGCTTCCGCATGAAGACTCCTTAATTGTGGTAATTCAGTGGCAGAGAGAACCACAGTTTGAATGTGTGGAGAACATGTGTCACTGCTTCAGTTTGCTGACAGAAAAGCCAGCAGCACCTGGAGGGGATGGAAATCAAGAAAATTAGACCCCCAGCTTCTGCTACCACCGGCACTTATACCCCATCATTGTCTTTATACCGTGACAGTTATAGGCAGCGAGTACCGCTTGCACACACCACTACCGCTTAGCCTTCATTCAGTGAGGTAGGAGCAGCTTGACTGGGATTTTGTCATGTGTTTATAAAAAAAAAAAAAAAACATTTTTGTTTGCAGACACTTGCTGGCTTACTTTTCTGTTTTCTGTCTCACCACCCAACTTTAAAAAAAAAAAAAAATCTATTCTTCCTAATATGCAAAGCCCCCCCCAAAAACAACCCCAACTCTGGCAGCAATTACTGGTTATATAAACTGCCCAGCTCCTTCATCTATCTACAAACAGCTGTTGTTGTTGTTTACATCTGTTTGAAATCAAACGTGCATATTCTTCCTGTGTGCAGATATTCTTACAGCTTTAACCTGTGCTAAATAGTAGTTATGATATCTAATTTTCTTCTACTTGCGATTCCTTCAAACGTCAATTATAATTTAGCTCGGCTCAGTTAATTTTTATTTATGTAGTGTTAAATCACAACACATGTCACATCAACGCAATTTCATAAAAAAGATCCTCGGATGGAAGCATAATGAACTTTTAATGTATCGCCTAAAAGTACCTTGATGTCATTTTTACTATCATAAAAATCAGTTCTTGTTAGCATAGTAATTCGTTTTATTTTTCTCTAATGCAGACCTTTGTTTGAGTAACAAAGTTGCTTTCTTTTTAGCTTTAACTGCATAACAAACCACTACTGGTTTACCTTGTCTGTTTTCCTGTCCCACTCTCTCAGCATGTGTCTGCATTTTTGCTGTGTGTCAGTTCTGGGCAAGGTGCCAGCAGACCTGCTCCTACTTACTGCTTCTACTTCAGCCCCTCCTGACTTAGGAGAGACAGTTATTGTTTCTGCATCAGCACTTAATGGCTCAGCTGGCTGCTTTCAGGCTACCCAACTTGTCTATGTCTACCTCTTTTTCTGTCAGCCCCCTAGCTGCTGTGGGCCCATTGCCAACCTTGGAGGTTTTAATGCTTTAGGTTCTTTTCCCTTCTTTGTCTGTCTTCGTCTTTTCACCTGCCCGTTATGGTTTTGAGATAATTTACATCCTTTTGTCGACTTGTTTCAATCACATATAAAGCTGGTCATTAATGTATGGAGTATGTAGCTGCATAAAGGGAGGGTAATCAAAACACAGCTTTTAATGGTTGTGCCAGCACTTATAGTTTGGTTCATACTGTGTGTTGTATCTTTATATCTTTTTTTTTTTCCTCTGTCTTGGGATTTTTCCAGACTTGTTAATATTGTATAGCATTTAAAGAATAGAAAAACTAAACTGTTATGTTTTTTTTATATATAGCATCATAAATAAAGGTAAAGCTATTTCTCAGTTTTGCAAATATAGACTAAAAGAAATGGTTCGCATCTTGAGGTAGAATATTGCCTGGTCCACCATTATAGGCAGACAACTTTCCCATAGCGTTCCCCAAAGTTGTGAGAGCAGGACATGTTGGAATGTGTAAAGCATGGCTTTCAAGCCTGCAGATGTGCTGCACACATAAACTGAACCACGGACACGCCAACTATTGAGGTATGCAGAAAGCAAAGAAAGTACCGTTCACTTCCCATACAGTGCATGTGTTAGTGTGTGCATTCTGCTTTTTTGCAACAGCTCTTTCTACTCCTCAATGTTTCTTTATTGACTTTCAGGCCCCCTTCCCTTCATCTTCTCCGCACTTTCTCATTGGTGTTTTCTATGGCAAATCCAGCTGCCCACGGTTGCGCCCTTAGTGTTTGATGGAGTGCCATACTCTCTGGCCCCTAGCTGTGTGTTTATGTACTTCTTGCACCTGCCTTGGCTTGACGAGTAACAGTACCACACACATTCATTCACTCAGTCAGTCACACTGACACACTCTAACGCAACATACACACATGAAACACACGGGATACTGCTGTTTAAGCCAACAAACTACCTACCCTTGTGTTTTTACTCTTCCTGTGTACCCCACATTTTATAGTCCTAACAGCTGGACAAAACATTGCTTGGAAGCTCCCCCATGCAACAACCACCAACCCAGCAGGTGCACAGTGCCCTTAGGACATCTATGTGGGCAAGGGGGATATGTTATGGTGATACCTCTAGTGCCATTTATCAAAGAGAACACAGAGCAGAAGAAAAGGCCCCTGTCATGTTACAGATTGGCTTGCACTTTTAACATCTTCGTCTTGTCCAGGCTCTGGGGAACAGTCGGGGCAACTCACCATTGTTGATGTCATTTTTCTTTTAGTGCTGTGTTGAAAAAAGGCCAAATGGTCACTGAGTCTGGTTATTCATTCTCCATGAATCGGCTCCTCTCTCAGGGTAGATGGGTCATGTGTTTTTAGGTTCACTCAGATACTTGGACAATGTTTTTATGGCAAATACATATAGCTATATTGTTTCTAGTGGGAGAAGGGAACCTAACTTTATGTAGTACATATATTACTTTTAGTCGTTCCCTCTGGTCCTTGGCCACATGAACTAACCTAGAAATCAGTGTTTCATGTATATACACGCGTATCTGTATGAACATAAATGTATGGGAATTTTCACATACATTCTTTGAACAACAAAGTTGCTTCCCTGGTTTAAAAAAACATATATATATATAAAAGATAAGATGACTGAAATTGCATACTTGGGACGCCCCCTTGGTGGAGCACAGACTCACTGATTGGTGTTTGTTAGATAATTAAGGTGCCGGCTCTGCTGATTTTTAGGTTTAAATTTAGGAGTGGGACAGAAACTTGTAATCAGCAAAATCACTCTCATCATTTGGATGCTATTAGTTTGCAATAGAGCATGCAGAAGATTTTGACAGTGGTATTGTTTTGCTTTATAAGGTTTATATTGGGCATTACTATTTACTTAAAAGAATGATAACTATACATTTGTCGAACTGTATTGCAGTGTAAATAGAAAGTGGCTCCAAGACAAAGATATTGATTACTGGTTACCAGTATATACAGCCTCAGCCTAAACACAATAAGGCAGCTAAATGCACAGAGTGGTTGTACAGCGCTGCTCTGTTTGACCTGCAGATATATTAAGTGGGAGACAGAAGGAGGGTTATTAACATAGCCATCTTCCATCTGGTCTCTCACAGAGGGCCTCTCAGACATCAGGTGAAGAGGTTGATGGGCAATTTGTCTGAGAGAGAGAGAGGAGGGAAGTCAGTGGTTAGAGATTTTTTAGCAATTTTCAATAATTCCCCTGGTTAAGTGTGCTATGTATGTGACTACTCAAACATGCCCTACTTCACACTGCTGATTTACGCTAAAACTACATTTGAATTTTTAGGTGATTAGGCTTTACGGCAAGAAAAATACTGTGTGCTGTGTTGGTGTAAAACAGCCCAGTGGTTATACAGTGTTTAGATTTTCAGTCGCCTGTGTAAGAAGAAGATGTGTTATATAATATCTGTGTGTACACAAAAGAGTTTTAGAGGATAAAACCAGTAGGGGGTGGCTCAGGAAGTAGAGCTCGTCCTGCACTTATCAGAAGGTTGTAGTCCTCCTGGGCTGAGTAGGTGACCAAATCTAGACATAAGTTTGCATACTTTGACATGTAGACTGGATGGTTCCGTAAATTACCAAACCCTTGATGCATCCATTGGCGTGAGTGAACATTAAGTTAAAAGTCCTTATGCAAAGAATATATGTGTGAGTGTGTGAGATTTGCAGTATAAAGTGTTTTGTGTGCCAACTGTTGAACCTTTTTTTGCTGTTTGCTCAGTGATTTTTACCGTCCCTTGGCCAACACATGACAGAAAAAGCCCCAGTAAGTTGTAAACTCGGCTGAAAAAGTGCTGTGGACACTTGTAGGAAATAAAGCACAATCACTGTATGAGAGGATTATTTGAGAAGGAAAGCCTTATTGGAACAGGTGATGCAAGAATTAAATGTGATTCCCTTGGACAGTTCCAGCTTACTGGAAGAATGTAGCATGTGATGAATGGATCCTCCTCTCCTCTCTCAACAGGCGGTTTGGCACATAACTTCCTTAACTCCACAGTATCTTTTAGTCATCCAGCTATGTCTCCCTGCTTCTCCTGTTATGTGTTTGAAATAGCCTCTCACCATAGAAATAACACTGACATATTATAATAGAAAATATGTAATTCCTTGCCACATTGCAAACAGTTTCATTTTGGAAAGATGGAAGAAAGGAGGTTCTTCCACACTAGGCTGCCATTAAGAGAAGTAATCACAGAGTGAGGAACACTTGATGCTCCTGTGATGTAATGCTGGTGTGAAGTAAGCTGTACTTGACACTAAGCTGAATACAAGCGTGACTATATGGGATATTGTTTTGGAAATAAACTATTACTCATGACAAGTTAATTAGATCTCTTTATATCATGATTTTTAGGCATTACAGTATGGGTGTGATGTCAGACTGTCTTGTATCCAAAGTTTGCATAGGAAACAAAATTTCAAATAATATTAAAGATAACCCCTATAAATTTTCCTGTCCACTCGTACTTACAGGAAGATACAACAATAAAGAAAATAAGATCTTTAACCATGGACTGGCGTAAACTGTAGTAAAGCTGAGAAGGTGCATCATGTATTTTAGATAAAATACGGTGTCGTTTGTCGTGGGGGTTTTTTAACAGGAGGTTTATAGATGACCTTAATATGCAAATGTATTTTAATTCAGGTTATGTGTCAAACAGATGTGCTATCAGTTATACGGTTGAAAACAGAGGACACCTTTTCTTGATTTCTGTGTTTAAGAGCACCTGGCTGGTCAAGAACAATTAAAGGCCAATCAGGTGTTTAACTAAGTCACAGAAGCGGTGCTTAAACCTGCCGGACTGCAGTTCATTTTCACTTTTTTTCACTTGTTTTATTAGGTGTGAAATATCCAGGCCCGTCACCGACTCTCGAAGGCTCGGTCCAAAACCTGGAGCTGAAGTTCTGCAGCCGTGCGACGGTGAAATGTGCCTCAGGAACCGTGGGAGCTGTAAAAGTGTGCGCCAGGACCCCAGGTGTGTGCAGCTGTGCCCTGTTAAAACTTTACTGCCTGTGTAGGAGGGAAAGAGTGAGACAGACTAGACTCTTCTTTTACTTTCTTTAACTTATGCTTTTACACACTCAACTCGGTCTTGCTCCCTCTCGTTTTCCTGCTCAGTCTTTATGTTGATTTCTTTCCAGCTATGTGATTCAGTTGCTGTTTTCTCCTGGGGCGCTGTCATTGGGCTGTGGCCATGTCTTTGATGGCAAGGATGTTATTGGAGCTAGTGTCATAGCACAGAGTTCACAAGGTCAAACTGCACATGATGTGGGTCAGATTAGTAGATCTATTGCAGCTGTCAATATATAAATACAAGCAAAACATGTGCAGTTAATGCCCTTATTTTAAAATGACCCTTTATTGTAGAGTCACACAAATATGTGAGTTTTAAGGTAGGCAAAATTGAAAATAAGAGTGGAGGGCAAAGTCTGGCTCATTCAGTTTTTCTTTTGGACTATGAGCTCTCAGCTAAAGTGAAAAATGAAGCAAAACATGGCTTTCTTGGTGCGTAGGACTTTTTTTGAACACTTCATGCATATAGAGAATTCATAATTAGGCCTTTTGCCAGTCTGTATATCAACCAAATAGTGCTGTTGCAGTCACTTCAAGGTGAATCACAAAGAAGTTCAAATAAAGGGCTGTTTTTAATACATGAAACATTCACAACAAGCTTTTGGTGTTTTGATTTATGTGTACATTTGGTCGTTCCTATTTCAGAAATGCTTTCCAGTTTATGGTAGTGCCTGGGAGTCATTATATCTTGATTTGGGGAAGTGGAGAGTTTGAAAATATTACAAACTATTACTCTTGTCTTTCAGGTTCAGGAGAGGGAGTGAAGGAGAAGCTGGTTCCTCTGATTCAGGGTCCATCAGACACTAAAGAGCTACATATGAGCCGCTGGCTTAATGAGATTCGCAAGCCTGAATCTTTGCTGGCCCCTGACCTGCTGGCATTTTCTGTTCAGGTCCCTCAGCAAGGAGATGATTGCAGGAACTCAGGTATAAGTGTTTTAAATGTATGGATTACCCTCTCCTTTCCTCTCCTCTCCTCTCCTCATCCACCCTTCATTCATAAATCAGGTTTTAGTTCATTTTCTGTTTGTGGTTTTGGTGTTTGGGTTTGTTACAGGCACTGATTATATCTGCACTATTGGTGATCTAATTCATTTGTTTAGGTTGTCATATTTTCCCTCCTTCCATAATGTCATGTAGTGCCCCCTTTCAGTTATTTGTTTAGTAAAGCCGATAAGTGTTTCCCACTCTGCTATCCTTGAGGCAGGGTTGGCAGCCCTGCATCTTTTTTCAGGCGGCGTGATTTCTCTAAACAGCAGTTAGTCTCTGTCAGCAGTGGGCTGAGCTGGCTAACAACAGCTAACCACTTGAGGATTGCTGTTGACGGCTGCTCTGATGTCAGGTTGCAGTTTTGATTGCATCCCTAGACCACAGATTATGTTTCCTGTGTCATTGTGAGGGTGTGTGGGTGCATGCATGTGCCTTTTGAGAGAGGGAGTGGGATTATTCAGTAGCCTTTCCAAAGGGCTAAAAAATGCAAACCAAATTCCAAAATTTAAAGTGCTACAGTGCTTGATTTAGTAAGCTGGATATTAATGATCACATCTGTAGATGTAGCCAAGGATGCCCTCATTTTTCTGTATGACCTTCTAGAAACAGAAATGACCATAGATATTAGTGTGTTATTAATATTCTTCATACCGTCAACTTATACCTGTTGAAGTATGGGACAGTCTCCACTATGTCATGGCCTTTAACCGCTCCCAAGTTTCTAAAAGCCCACAGTAGGGGGCTTAAAGTACATTCTGGGCTCTTTTCCTGCAACCCTCTCCTAAGATCAGATCCCAAGATCAGATACAGGAGAAGCCTGGGGTGACAATGTAAAACAATACAGCTCCAGTATTTGTTTTCAGAGTTGTCTTCAGAGTCACGGTTGTACATTACTTTTAATACCGGACTACAGAGATTCATTGTGTAGCCTTGATTTGTGCAAACTGCCAACTCCTGAATCATATCAGGGCTCAGGCCTTAAACATGTCAGCTCAAAGGTGTGTATGGAGCTGGCCTCAGGTAGTTTAAACTGTGAGGAGAAGATACAGCTGTAGCTAAAGGTGCAGGAAAGTAAGAAGAAAAGTGTTGTTTAGAGGCAGTAGAGGTCATACCAAACTGGGCATTGCATTGTTCTTTGAATTTCACTTGATCATTTACTGTCCCATTTCTAGCGAACAAAGTGCCGGGACACTGCTGTAAATTATAAATGAAGCGCAGGGAAAATCTGACTTTTCTTGGAGAGTTAATGGTTTGATAAATGGGAGGACGGTCATTGAATACATTTCCTGAAAGTTATAGTGACAGACAAGCTGATTTTTAAAATCAGTGTTTCCGCTGAGATGTTCTTCCATCTTTTACATACACGATCACTCGGACGTATAGTAGATAGATACTTTTAGGAGCTCTGGTAAACTCTGTTTAGTCCACGGCCTTAAACAATTACTGTGATTTAGAGACCACATTATTTCAGCAAAGCATGGCTCATAAAGACAGTACATATTTTTGAATATTAAAACCTGATTTGAACACAAACCAGAAGACCAAAAGGAAGCAAAGAGAGTGGGAGAGCGAAAGGAGATGAAGGTAAAAGGAGGTGGGGGGGCTGACTCCCAGAAGAACTGAATATATCTCCAGCAGATGTGGAGCAGTGCAGGTCTGTACTACTTCTCATCACTGCCTCTCTCTTCTTTTCCCCCCCTGTCTTTTGAGTTCAGATTGCTCTTTTTTTTCCCCACTCTGTCTGCACGTTTCTATTGTCTCTTTTTTAGACATAAGATATTTAAGAGTGTGGGCTTCATCAGTCAGTTAACTTGCTGCCATTCAGACTTGGGGCATGTTTCCATTCATAGTGCTTATATAAATATGTGTCACTCACATGTGTCGGACCAAAGCCACAAATCAGCTGTGATATGTGCCACATTTGTAACTTTTACCCTTTTGATAAAGAGATTCAGAAAAACATTGTGTGTGCGTGCGCGTGTGTTTGTGTGTTCGTCTGTGTGACTTTAGAGTTACAACTTTACCACGCATGGAACATTTTTCTGGCTCTCTGCGTTGTTCCTAACATGCTGCTATGCTGCTAAGGATAACACTTGTGTGTGTACAGAGGGTTTTTGGGTGTCTACTTGAAGCTCTGTGTTTTGTATGGTGGTCAAGCTTACATCAAAGCCTTTGGTCAGCCCACATGTCCCATGTCCCTGCTGTCATCCACAGGGTGACTAGGAGCCTGTTAGAGCAATGTTAATAGAATGATGGATGCAACGCCTCATTCAGCAAAAGATGAAAGGTGGTGTGGCACTGCTCTAAATAGGCTGGACACTTTGCTCCCACAGGGCTAGCTCAGAGGTTCAACATTTTGTGATCATGACATTCCTCAGTTGTTGGAGCGCTTGGTCTTGGCATCAAACACACTTTATTCTTCCCATGTGGTTCTGTTGAGTCCATTTACCAAATTCCTAAAGTGTGATCATTATACACTGAGCATACAGAGAAAAGCTGACTCCTGACTCTAGGATGCAGTGGAAAACACACCAGAGTTATGAGAGATGTCTGCTCACTTCTCAAAGCATAATGGGGTGGGGGTGGGCTAGTAATTGACATTAAGCTACCATTGTGTAGTCGGTGAAGTGTTTAAACATATATACATACATATACCTTTATTTGATTGACTGCAGCTAAATTATGAGTCAAGAGAAGTCTTGCTTTTCTGCCCCTTGTGTATGAGTGATCTCTGCATTGTCTCATTTCTTAGAGCTTTTGACAGGCTCTGAAAATCGCCAGCACTTTCCTTATAGATCCTTTAATTCATCCCAGAAGCCATTTCCTCAGTGCCATGCACTTTTTAATTTCTCAAGGCTTGGAAAGGCTTATATCTCCAGGGGGAATGTTGGGAAATGTTCATTTTCACTGTTAAAGTAAAGATAAATTGGTTGTTTTGATATGTTGTTTTATTTGAATTATTTGTAGTCCAGTATTTTAATGGAAGCTTTGACACGTTTTAATTGTCTCATTCTTTCTCTCACTCCTTATAACTCTTTTATACAAAGTTAATCTAAGGATCTATGAGTAGCTTTTAAATATGGCCAGTGACATCTGTTTTCTGTCTAATTGTTTACCAGTGAACTAAAACAAAATTCCAATTTACTTAGAAAATGAAGAGGGTGGGTTGGGTGGCTATGGTCAGCGGTTGGAGGGAGTCCCTGTACACTTGTAGAACTCCTGCAGATCGGGAATAATGTGTTTTTATTTAACAGAGCTGAGGTTGGAACATTCTAATAAATTAAGCACAATTAAAGGCGTGGGTTTTTACGCAGAAGAACTAAGCAGCTCTGCTGTGAAGTGTCCTCTTTTATGGATCCAAAAGGGTCGAGTAATTTTATTTCTTGCCATTAACCCTTTGGATTACAACATTGACGGTCCCACAGGATTTCTCCTGGTTGATTAGTCGCCCCAGATAGCCACAATATCCTTTTAGAACTTAATCTTGCATTATGAGACATGAATAATAATGTATCAGTGCCACTATTTATTGAAATGAATAAAAGAGGAATTATCGTAATAAATCAGCAATAGAAACATGTAAGTCTGCCGGACGAAGAGTCAGACTTGTGGTGCAAGTGAGGTAGCTGCTTTTAAGTCACAGCAGACAGCAATCCAGGTTGGCGGACAGGATCAGAAGGGCATAGGTTTTTCTTCCACATGGGCCTAGTTGAGAGCCAGGGACATGTCACCATTCACCAGCATGCACTGGGATGGATGCCTCTGGTATTAGATCTATAAATTATTTTTGAATTTAATCAGAGTAGCACAGTGCCTTTAGTGACTGAGACCAGAAATCCTTGGCCATGTCATTCTCAGTGACCTCTGGTGCTACTTTGGGTGTAAATTATCACTGGTACTATAGAGACAGTTTGATCATTTGGATCCCTGGACAGTGGCTGGCTTGGCTGGCTGACTATGTGCTTTTGGCTCAGTCTTGGGTCTGTCATCACTGATGGATGGGAAGGACTAAGGGGGCCTTGGATGGAGCTAGTGTGCAACAGTAAAGGGCTAGAGGGCGTGTGAGGAGCTGGGGTTTATGCTGAACCGTGGGGCAAGCAGCAGCCTGCAAGTGTCCCCCCACCCCAAACACACACTCACTTTACCATTGATATTTTAGCAGAGGAGGAGGGACCAATGGCTCGAGTGAGTTTTATGATTGTAGAAAAGACAGGGAGAGAGTGTGAGTCTGTGAGGGATAGCATGTGTTTTCCCTAGGCACGGCAGCAGCTGCGAGACAATGATTTATGCTTTTCTCAGAACTCTGGGATCTCAAAATGTTACATTTAATCAAGCACACTGAGAGCAGAGCAAATGTTAAAGATGTTCCCTATAAAGCCCTTCAGTTTTGATCTCTTTACCATACCATGGGAGCAGGGAGAATAGAGGAACAAAGTCATCTTTAATCTCAATTTTAACATATTGGAGGGAATTATGAAAGCTACATGGAATTAATCCTTTGTGAATTCCCAAAGTACTGTAATACTGAACACACTTAGTTCCCTAATAGGTGTTAAAGATGTTTTCTCCTCAATTACTGCTTTCAAATTAGAGACATGGAGGGAAGAAACTGCTTCAGAGTGTTTATTCTGAATTAGGTCCAAACAAATTACGTATTTATTACATATTTATTTAGGAAAGTTAAAGTTAAAGCTACTACGTATACATTGCATACATTATAGTGACATTCCATGCAACCCTGTATATAAGTGTTGGTGTGTATTTGTGCCCATTTATGTAAGTGTCCTGAGAGGCCTGTCCACAGCAGTCAGAAACAGGTGGGGTTCTACAGTACTTTGAGTCTGCAGACCCAAAGACTAATGAGAGCAGGTGGCACTGAAGCACCACCTCACTTTGATCTGACCGTTTCACTCAAACACATGCATGCATGCCATTACACTCTCTGGTCAGTGCATGCACGTGCAAATGCAGAGAAACTGCTGCACATGCTCTCTTTGCCTCTTTACTGAAATGATAGCCTTTGAATGGGTTGAACTGACACTGTAGATGGGGTGTGAACTGAAGTGGGATCTCCCTTGGTAGCCTCCTCCATTACAATCTTTCAAAAGCCTGCCGTACTTTCATATGTCCATCTATCATGCTCTTTTCCCCTCCTTTGCATGTGTTCACTCACTCCATAGAGTGTTAAATCAACAGTCTGGCTTTGTTTCAGGCAGAAACTTGATGGCTTTAAGCTGCTGCCTGAATGTTTTCTGGCTGATAGATCTACAGTAGACAAAATGGTACTAAAAATACATTTATTGTACATGCTTGAGAGAAACCTCAGAAAGCAGTTTACAAAGCAAATGTCATAAATGAAGTGACCAGCTCTTCAGCTGTTGGGACCTGATCAGAATTTCATAAGAGGTGACTTTGAATAAATGAAGAGACCAGTAGCTACTTCAGATTATGTCTGGGAGTGTGCATTCATACAATTCTGCAAAGTATGAGAATGTAATTGGACTCGTAAATACACGTCGGGCTTTGCCTCATGCAAATTAAAAATGAGAGTTGCCATTCAATTTTAAAATCAAGTGCACGAAACTCAAGTGTTTGTTTGTTTGTTTAAGCACCCAGTAATTTCCACAATAGTGTGTTTAATTACCAAGGCAGCTACTCTCATCGTGTTTTGTCAGTCAGTGCGCCTGCATGAAGCCAGGCAGGTAATCTGGAGATTAGACCCCAGAGAATCCTTTCAGAGATGGCTGTGGAGGTCAATCACAGCCCATTACTGGGGCTGTTCATCTGTGAAGTGGTGGGCTATTTAGGCCAGTCTCACAGTTCTTCAAGCCTGGGTGTAATGTGAGGCAGACAGACAAACATACAGATTGGGCACAAAGAGATGAGGGCTAAGGCTAGAGGGGGAGGGTTGGAGTGTGACTCAGACTGAGGCTACGTCCACACTAGTCCGGATCTTTTGGAAAACGGAGCTTTTGTGGAAAAACGATCCCCGTCCACACTATCGGTTTGAGTCGTTTTTTCACACCTTTGCCCGTCCAGTACTGCGCATGCGTGAAATGTTAGACGAGCCGACCTGCGTCATTTCCATGTGTTGTTTATTATGTGTTGTTTATTTACTTTCCGGCTCTTTAAAACGAGCGGCGAAATGGCGAGACAAAGCACCGAATGTGTCAAATGGAATGATAATGAGGTGGAGCTGTTGCTCCGAGTCACAAATGAGTTCATATTAATCTTCAACATGGCCACTAAAAACTTATTGACTGAAACTAAACTGAAACTGAGCAAACAAAACAACTGCGGTACGATGCCATCTGACCATCTTGGATAAAGTGGTCACATGGCTGCATCATATGACTAACATACGCCATCGTTTTAAAAAAGCTCCGTTTTGGCCGTCCACACTACGCCAAAACGCCGCGTTTACAGATTGATGCGTTTTGGAGAGCGTTTCCAAAAACGCTCCGTTTTCCCTCCGTCTCAGTGTGGACGGGAGGGCGAAACGGAGAAAAAAAGATGCGTTTTCAAACGAAAAATCGCATTAGTGTGGACGTAGCCTAAGGCTACTGCTGGTAGTCTTCCCTCTGATGATATCGCAGCTCCTTTCCTTTAGGATTCAATATGAACAAAAGATGGGATTGTGTTTACACCAGGTAATAAATGAGTGCAAATGACACGTGAACACTCAGGAAACATTTGTTATAATAACAGTAAAGTAACTGAATTCAATAAAATATTATAGAATAAAAGCAGAAATATAACATTTTGATAAGATGAGATGTAGCATGACTAGCATTACACAAATAACATTAATCGGTCATAACAATGGTTAGTTCTCTGCCGAGTTCAGGCGTTAAAGCTGCAGAAATCGAGGACTAAGTACAGCTTGGATGATAGGCGTGGTCAACAGGTATTTTTAGAGTTTGCCATCCACATGAGACAGTGTGTTGGTGTAGAAGTGAGTCAAGATTTAGCCTTTAAGTGTGAAAAGAGGTCATCATGGGTCACGGCTATTTTAACTCTGAAGGTTGTTTTCTAGGTAGGGTAGAGTCAAAGGGAGAGAGAGACGCAATTAGCCTTTTTCACCATGTGAAAATGGAGAGAATATTACCTAATCAGTCTGATTAACGTGATCTCTGGAAAGGCCTAATGACTGCTTGTAATGGCTGTGAAAGGATCTCGTATCACATTAGTCTAAATGTCACTTCCAGATTAAAAGTACTTAGAAATAACATGAGCAGAAATCTAAACCGTAAAAAATGTTTCTGTAGTAGTTTGAAGTCAGCTTTATGTGTGGTTCCTTGTGACTACCTGTATGTTTGTGGCTACATAATAAATGTGGATCCTTCTTGAAGTTGTGAATCTTAAATGTCTAAAGGTTTTGCACAATATAAATGTGAGCGTTTTACATCTGATTGCATGTTTTCATACAGATTGTTAGGTAAACTTTGGCCATCCACATCAAAATGGCAAAAGAGCAACAAAAACAAGTAAATCTCTGTAAGGCACACAAGCAGTATACTGGTGGAAGCATTCCAATGATGCTGCATAGATTTTAAGCATGCTTAGTTTTAGCAGCATTTAAGTGCTGAGCTTTATGTTCTATTAAGCTAAGTCAGTACATGAAGAAATTAAATTTCCCATAGTTTTCTGATGATGCTTTCGGCTCCACAGCTGCAACATGGTGATTTAGCTTGTCAGCTACTGGATGTAACGTAATTCCCGGGGCTCCCTGACTCATTTTACCACTAAGGTACATTTACTGAGGTCAGCCAGAGACACACACGATTTCTTATTATTGAGGTATTACAACAAGTAATTCCTAGCTAAGCTCCTTAGAGGGCAGATAGGGAGACACTCTTCAGTGAAAGGCGAAGGAGTTTCGTTTTGCTTTTTATAAAGGCAGAACAACTCTACAACGTGTTAATAGGGCATGCTGACTGTAAACTCTGGTTCATTGTGTTGCATACAAGCTGTTTACACTTTATCCAGCTCTGGACTGAGTAGCTGAGATGGAGGAGGTCAATTTACTTAACCTTATCTAATTGAATGTTGTCACTGGATCAAAGGTCGCCACATTCCACACAGTCAGATCAAACATCACACAGCACAATCACAACAATTGGCTACCCTGGATCACTTAATCAGGGGCTTGAAGTTTTATTCTCACAAATTAGAGGGGATAATGTCCAGACTGACTGTGGAGAGCTTGAACACTGTCTTCAGTTATGCACATTTGGATTAGTTGGCTTTAATCGTACTGGTGCAAAGAGGGTTTCCTCAACTTTCAAGCTATTTGCAATTTATTTCTACATCTTTTAATTTATGTTAAACATTAAACCTTGTGATGCTTCATGATAAAATATACACATGTGCTGATGTGATAGGCTGTAGTTTAGCAGATGCCCCATAATGGAGAATTTCTTTCTCTTTGCTGACAGAGACAAACATCAATTTGTGGTGGCTCCCTGTTCATCACGCCACTCAGTTTATCAGTGTCACTGTCTGTCTGTGAGCCATGCTTCTGACTTTCATCTCTCATTATTGCTGTTCCAGCAAGTGAGATCAACCGCTACCTCCTCACATTATTAGAGGCTGGTTACTGATTCATACTCTGCCAGTCCTAAAGTCATATACAGGCTAACCAGAGTTCAGACAGATGCTGAATAGGCAGAGCAGAGCAGTACTGAAGCGAGCTGGCTGGAGTTCTGTGTCAGTAGCCAAACCAATATGTGTCTCGCCGCTTGAGTGCCCATCAGAAAACACGTGGTGGTCGTGGGAAGGGGATGAGAGCCCATTAGCTTCTACACTGCCGCGGCGCGTCTCCTCCCTCGTACCAAGCCCTCTCCTCACCTCTTCTCTCATTCCCCCAACACGACACTCCTCCGCCTCCACTCCCCTATTTTATGTGCTCCGCACAAACTTTCCCAGGCTATGCTGTTGCCCAAATGAGTCTATGTGCGCACAGTGCGCAAAGCTTAACCACACAGAACCATAGCACTATCAGCTCTTCCAAAATATACTAGGGGAAATTAAAAATTAGTGCAGAAGGTACATTCTAACAGGCAGCAGTGATGATAAAAAATAAAAGGAGTTGAAAGGAAGGCGGTGTATAGGGTTAAGAGGGGGTAGGAGCTGATGTTCTTTGAAATTTCTTTGATGCTGTTGTGGACATTATTACTGGAGAAGTACGATAGATGTAAGTAATTAAGCTAATAGTTGTTGTAGGGTTCTGGGTGGGACAGCGGTGGCGGTGAGAGGCATTTCTCACAGCTCTCTCAGAATAAAAAAGGCAAAGTAATTAAGAGAATCAGTCGGTAGGAACCAGACCAGGGGGGTGGGTTGAGTGAGGCTCAGTCAGGAATGGAATGTGACACACACAGGCTTCACTAATGTTGAATTCTCCCATATAACTGGCTTATGCTTACACACACACTTATTCACACAAACAGAACACTCTCAATAGTACCAATTACAAGGATTTTTGAGTGTTTTTTTAGCCTGGCTCTTGTTCATAAAGGCTCTTGGCAAAGAGTACATTTTAGCATCATCTGTTAGCGAGCAATAGAAGAAAGTTGAAAATTGGACTCTGCAAGGTTATGTTTGCCACACATCCTGGTCTTCTGTTGTTCAAAGCATATTTCTTTCTGTCACTGAAAACCATTGTGATTTGTTCCAGTGACAGACAGACTGAAAAATGGATTCTCAGAGTCTTTATTGTATCGTCACATATTTATCTCCTAACAGTTCTGTAATTCTTCTTGTTTTGCATGTAGAGTTCTCATTTGTCTTCAGAGTCCCCCCCACAGACCACACAGGAACATCTCTGGCGTCATTTCCCATAAAAGAACCAACATTCATGCTGCGATGACTAAGTATGTGCAGGTTTGACCAGCTCACTGCAGCACAGTGATTGGCAGCTGAAATTATTTAAAGATTTAAAGCTGCAGTCTGTAATGTTCTGCACCTTTCAACTGCAGAAAAGATGGCAAGAGCATGTTTTAGTGTTTGTACTAGTGATCAACCACTGACCAGCTGTGTGTGTGTGTGTCACCAGAGTTTCTTTGCCAGTAGCTTTTCCTGCAAGACACTAGTGGTACACTGCACTGAGCAAAAACAGCAAACTAGTGTAGAAGCCATCAGTAAGTAACAAAAACAGATCTTCTTGTTTGTCTGTTTTTATATGGGGCATCTGTGCCAAAAGGTTCTTTGCTTTTTTTCTCACTGAGGCAGGTGTACATTTTTAGTCCTTTTTGTAATGCAAGTGTCACATTTTTACAAGGAAAAAAAATGCCTGCAGCATTAAGAGATGCTGAGCAGCCTGCTGTGTGCTCATGTGTTGCTTTTCTTCTTTTTTTCTTGTCACTATTACATTTATTTAGCCAGCTGGGGAAAGGTCACATCCTAACATTAATGGATATTTTAGTTTTAAAGTTCTCTGTTAGCTGCAGGAATGCAGCAGCTATTCTTGCTGCATGAGAAGTTAATGCCGCAGCTCTGTGCGTATTTATAAGTGTGTCAAACTAGCACAATATTGATATGAAACTAATATTTGGAGCAACATTTTGCTCGCTGTGGGTTCACTAGTTAAGCAGACATAAGTTAGAATCTTGTACTTGCAGCACATCTCTTCTGTGTATATTTTGTGTCATAGCAACCACAGTGTCATAATAAATAGCTAATAAAAACCACCGCACTCCCAAAGAGTTCTCAAATGTTCTCAGGTGGCTCTTTTGAAGAGTGTCTGGTTTTTTCAGCTGGCAAAACATGATTTAATGCACACGCCCCTTTAATGATGGGCAAATTCCTTGTAACTGTTTCACAGTACACTATGCTATAATGGTTAGAGGCACAAAGTGTGGTTTATATCAACTGACCCATGCTGTCTACCTCTGACCTGGGACGGGAGGGTCAGCCACTGATTGATCTGTGACTTTTCTTTTCTCATTTTTGTAGGTTTCTTCTATTTCCTTCCTATCTCACTTATACATACAAGACATATGACCCTAGCATGCTCAGGCCAATTCCCTGAAACCTGTTGTGAGAAAGTATGCTTTAGGTTTGAACTGTCTACAGTTGCTTTCATTCATTTGTTCATGAATGTCAGTCTGGAAAAACTGTTTGAACTTTTATTCCATGTTTAATCAACATCATATCTTCCTTGCACTTTACGTTGTTAAGTGTAACACTTCAACTTTGAGTGTGGCTTTTGGGATCAGGTATAAACATTTCGAAATTGGTTGGACAGCATTATGTAGAAACTAGTTCTGACAGAGCCTAAATAAACTCCTATTGAGAACTTCTACACACAAATACAAAGCAGTTCCAGATCCCTTCCCTGTTGTAGTTTTTTTCCACTCCGTACACTCTGTGTCTGTCTCTGATCTTTACCCTCCCTCACTTTGTGGCTTTTTCCTCTTTTTCTGTCCTGCACCCGGGTGCTCGTCTTTTCCTCGTTCCAGAGTTTACCACCACCCCCAAAGCCTACACTCTGCTCTGCCCCACTTAACCTTTGTTCAATTGCCTGCCAGGCTGGGCAGGAATGTTAATGGAAGCTGTCAATGGGACCTGATTTAAAAGGTTACTGGGAGCTCCAACCAGAGCAGCATCCAGTGACAGAGGCTCTGGCCCAGTGAGAGTTATGGTGTTGTGGGTGAAGAGAGCATCCTCCTCCCTTTGCCCCTCAGCCTCTCCTGGTAACTTGAGCCTTATTGTTTCTGAAGGCCAGGCAAGGCCTTGTGACTGGTCATCTCCAGCTCAGCTAAACTTTTATTGCCAGTTGTCATTCTGACTCTGAGCACCTATTAATTTTCTCCTCTGTGCCTGTTTTTACCAATGTTATTACATAATATAGTTTAGAGACAGGTCCAAACATGTCCACTCATGACCTTAATTTCCTTACTTGTATGCTGATGACAGCTGATTTTTTTCCCAGTGAAATGACTTTCCATTTTGGAGCCTCTTAACTATATTTCAAGCACATTTGTCCGTCTGTGTCACTCACTATCAGCATTTTTAATGGCCATTACAGCTTTATTATTTCAGGGTGAAATAATAAAGCTTAATTAGATCCACCCAAAATCAAATGACTATTATTTATTATCACCCATCAACACTTTTCTGCTTTCTAGACCTATGTGAGAGGTAAAATAAGAGCGAGAGACAGAGAGAAATGGAGACATGCCATCCTGGTAACGGACTAATTAACCAAATTAATAATAAAAACAATTTACCATTGAAATATGATCCAGTGTTTTGAAAGCTGTGACTAATGTGAGTCTGTCCCACAGTGTTTAGTATCAGCATAAACTGTGTGGGCTGAGATTGAGGCCTGACACCCAGCCAACAGGCTACATCTTTGCTTCTGTGTGACTCAACTATACAGCCAAGGTGGAGACTTTGCTCCAGGGCTTTAGGCCTCAGAGGCTTCTGTCAGTTCCATGGTTGACAGCACTATTAAGCCCTTACTTCTCTGGTATTTCTTGGGGAAAACAGACCAGACCTTTGACACTGGCGTCATACAATCTGAGTGTGAAACTGGATTCATGTATATATGTATATGTTGACCTAAATATAAGCATGTCAGTGTCCTGTGTATTAGTTGCTTTGGTATCAAACCTCCATTCTGACCTGCTGGCTATTTTAAAGTCTCTGAATTAGGAAGCGCACGTTCCAGTTACTAAAGGGCAGCAGATTTATCTGACTGGGGACATTTTGAATGCAGTGGTTTACATATAACCCAATCCTGTGGTCTGTTTCTGCCTGTGTATGCATGTAGTGTGTAGATGTTTGTAGGTTTACTCGGTCTTCCTTACTGTTAGATGCTCTCATTCTATTGAAACTGCTGCTACTTTTATAGGTGTAGGCTTATTACCATGTGATATTTATTTATTTTCTGCTTTGCTGTAGAGTCTTCATGAAGTTTAAGATATTTTTTTAGAATAAACTTACATTTCGTCTGAGATTTTGAAGCCGATGAAAATCTCATCTCCTGAATCCACAGACTCCTGATATGTTGACACAACTTGAGTGATATCAAAACGGTACAGAGAACTAGAATGATAACGGATGAGTGTATTTAAGCAGAGAAGGGGGAGAGGGGGTTGTGACAGATAACATGAGCAGAGGAAGTGAAGACTGCTGATTGACTGCTGAATGAGTCTGCTCTGTTTTAAAGTGTCACTGCAAGGCCTGGATGTTGGACAGGCAGAAGATCCCTGTCCAGGTGCAGACACTAAATTCAGCCGGCTTCTCCACACACGGAGAGATGGATGGCTTGGCTACATGTGTGGTGCGCTGCATGCAGTAGGCCGGAATTCGTGGGGGCCTGTTACCTCATACTGAAAATTGGATATGACTGTGTGCTTATTAAAGTCAGGAAATAAAAGCAGGCATTTATTTTTCAGTAAGTAATATCTAAGAGATATCTCTGGAAACTATAAATGATTATTTCTGATAAACAAATCATTGTTGAAAGTAATAGAATCTCTGCAAGATTGCTGTCGTCCACAATGATATCACATGGACTTTTATACAGTCACAGGTTTGGGCATTTCCCTTAAATAGAGATTGTAGGGTTTCATGTTTTGTTTTTTTTCATTGACCTCCTCCTTTATGCAAAGCAGGCTTTTATAAGAGAAGAGCCTTTATTTCAAATGTTGCTCGATAAGTAAACTAGTACCCGAGCATGATCTCTCGACAGAGACTAGCTAGACTGTTTGAATCTGCATTGCTAGTCTTTATTTTAGGGGGGAGAAGCTACACTATAAACACATCTATACATGCTAACAGAGGGTCTGTGAAGAACACAGCACTGATACACACAAATTTAGCAAATGACCATAAAAAAAATCATGAACCAAACATAAAAACAACTCATTATGACAGGCTCATAACATGCATTTCATTTTTGCTATTTTTAAGACTTGTTACTTCAAAGCCGAACCCTAACACACTACAGTACAAATTCAACACTTGAAATCAGAAGCGCTCAAAGAACCAATGTATGGACTTGTCACAAAAGCTGGATGGGGGTGTTTTTTGCCATTTGGGGAGAAAACTTATTTGTTATTTTTATCTTCAGGAATGTAGTGCTGTTTAAAGATTTTAAGAGAACCGTAACTTCTTGTGGATTTGTTGGAAATCCCTTTGGTGGCCTAACCGTTAGTTGACCCCAGGCTTGGTCACTATTACGCTCTAACATGAATCAGAAATATTACCCTCTTTCACAATAAGTTATAGACTTTTTCTCCTTTATTCTAGCTATATCAACACATTGATCTAATTCTCATTTTCCCTCTGATTAATTGCCACGCTTTGTGACTGCACCATTGTCCTCCTGGTGCACTTTGCATATTTTTCACATGCTGTCACTTTACCGCTTGTTACAAATCATTAAAATTCAAAAGGAAAAGTCTTTTATCTGTGTAGACATGTGCAAATACTGAGTGCTGTGGTGAAAATCTGCACAAAACTATTGTGCTTTGGTGAGTGTGTCTCTGGGTTTTTTCTTACGCAAGTGGGTGTACAGATTTGTGATGTTTTTTTGTTGTAGAGCTTTGGCAGCTTTGTTATGTTCTCCAACATTACAGGATCATTAAATCACTCTCACCCTTTCTCCTCCATCTGCGTCTGACTGACAGAGACCTTGCCTTTATTAGACAGGGCCTAAGCGGACAAGGCAGGAAAGTGACGTGTGACAAACCTTAAAGGGTGGAAGATCCTTATAGTGAACTAATAAACCAGGCTAATCTGTAAACCCTGTGATGGCCAACACTCTCCCACCACCTCTGCAATCTCCAAAGTGTTGGCAACGATCTTTCAGAGCCGCTGCTTCTGGATGCCACTTAGCCTCTAAGCCAGCCAGCCAGTCGCCCTGTCAGTCCAATCTGCGCAGTGCGTCAGTTTTGTTTAAGAGTCTCTTTAATGCCCGTTGATTAAAGTGTCAGAGGTCATACCAGTCCACCTTTTTTCTGTGTGTGTGTGTGTGTATTTGGGGCGGGGGCAGTGTGATAAGTAGCAGATGGGGGAGGTTCAGCAAAGGGACCTTATCAAGTCACATGGTGGATTTCTGATTCAGTAGTAAGTGTGTAAGTGCATGAAGCGTAGCATCAGGCCCTAGAAATAATCTTCAATCGTAGTTTTTTAGACTTAAGTATTTTAGTGAATGTACTGCACCTATCCTAGCCATGAAACAAGCTTTATGTAGGTATAAACCTGAATACACAGTTTGCTGTTTGTGCTCACTGAATAATAAACTGATTCATTCTGTATTTTGTATATCTAGCTCTGACGCGCAACTTTGTATGTGTAGAAATCATTCCAAGTATTGATGCAGGCTATTGTCTTTAAGTAGGCTAATTTTTGAAATGCTTTTTTAGTAACAGCAACGGTTGATCCTCTGCACATGCAGTTTAGTTCATTTCTGGCACGCCACAGTTCTGTTATGTCCACTTCTCTTGTCTTGTAACCCTCTAACCTCTGACGGTCAATCATTCCAACCCCCTGCAATGGCTTGCTTACACTGCTGTTCACACCTCTCTTATCAGCCACCAGTGCTTCTCTGCTATCACAAACCTTCACTGGAGCTTCCTCTGCAGCCATAGGGAAACCAAAACAGCCACTAAGACTAAGCCAATGTTCAAGAAAGACACCATTTCAAAATTAGATTCATATTTGATCTCCTAACATAACATGGTGCCCATTAGTTCTTTCATTTAATAATTTTAAGGCTTCCATAGTCTGTCTTCTTACCTAAATCCAGTGTAATCTAACGTAATCTAATGTAATCTAGGGATTTGAGGTGAGATGACCTTGTTAAAAAGAAGATGCCTTATCCTGACAATCAACAGATCCACTGAGCTGGTGCCTTCACAATAGGTGGTAGGATGAACCCGTGGACACAAGGTAATCTGACAGAGAGCTACTGGGGTGTCAGGGATGTAGAGGGGCATTTCAGAGGCATGGATAAGTCTCCTGCACTTATCTTGGTGTGAACACGGGGTCATCCTTGGCAGGGGAGGGAAGGAGCAGTGGGGTGCTGGAGACGGTTGTCGGACAGACGGTGGTTAGATAGTCTCGCTCCATTACTACTGCTTCATTGCGTACTACATATCTAAATCTTATTCTAAAGTCATCTGTACTCAAAAGTCAAACAGTGAGTTTCAGTTTTACTTGATAAGTTTTCTTTGTGGACTGATCCTGAATCCTTTAAATAGATACAGAGTGAATTATGACATACCTGTTGTGTGATTTATTATGAATCATGCTGCACGTTACTGTGAGCTCTGTACACAAATGGTAAACGGGAAACACAGAAAGATGACTAATGTGAAACCACTGCAGCAAACCCAGAGTTATAATTCTACACGTTATGGACAGTGAACGTTTGGTCCTGAAACATCAGCCTAATAAACACCACTTGGAACTTGAAAACAGCGCAGCATCATGGGCGTTTGTGGTCTCCAGTTTAATCCATGTGAGTAATTACTAGCAGCTTTTGAGGTGAACACACAAAAATGTCACAGAAAAAACGAATTACTGTGTGAGGGTATAGACTCTTTAGAGGGTATAAGCTCTAAAGTGGAATAATAAAGTGATCTGTTTTTTATACTTAATAAGTAATTGTTTTAATTTTGCACCTTTTTTGTCCAAAGATTTTTACAGTCTTGTGTGTTTGCGTGATTGTACTATGCTGAACTGTTTATTGGCCACGCTTTGTCAGAATGACACAGCACTGGGTGGGGTGAGTGTATGCGGAGTTTAGTTGAAATTGGCTGCATTTTGGTTGCGAGTTCTTCAGAAATACTAGACTTTTATGTGTGTGTGTTTTTGCATTGCCACATGTGTTACATTGGTCATCAGGCTCTTCATCCTTGTGGTTATCCTATCCTCTGCAAGCTCCAATAGCAAGGAGGGAAAACAGTGTGAGGCAGAGACTGTGGAGTTCAATATGGGCTATAAGGGAGGACAAGCCGGGCCAGGGCGTGTGCATATGTGCTGGAAGATTATTGTACACACATAAAAATGGGTCCAAATATAAAATAAAAATATGGTCCAAAATGTTTGATAGAAAAAGCATAAGTGAGATTGTTACTATGGAATGTGTAATTAGATTTCATATATCCTATTAACAAAATATTTGCGCTGACTCAGTATTGTTATTTGTTGTCTTTTTAAGTACATTGGTAAATAAAGTGCTACGAGAGCAACAAACCAAAAAAACCTACACAACTGTGAGTTAACCACAGATGAAATGTTGCGGTCCGCAGGTCAGACCAACTGTGGTATAGAGAGCAATAGCCCAGAAGTCTTGTTCTGCAGTGATTTCCTGACAAATATCTTCTATAGTAAAAATATCTCCAAGTAAGTTTAAAGAACGGGTCACTTAAAAGATACCGGAGCGCCTCCCTCTGGGATCTGTGGTTTTACTGGGGCAGCTCTCTGGGAGGCCAATAGTTCTCGTTTATGTGTGTGTTTCACATCTGTGTTTATCTTCATCACTATTCAAAGAGTTGGTGGCAGGCAGATATATTTAGTAAACTGTCCAGATAAAGATTTTTTTTTTCTGTTTTAGTTTCCTGAACTGAAGTGTTTGTTAAAGAGTGGAAAAGTCATGTGTGTAGTATTTAAAACGAGCGTGTAAATGAATCCCAAGCATTTTTAGCTTACGTGTGATTGATATTGGGGGCGTCTTAGGCCGTATTTCTCTTTTTTGAGCAGCTTGCTTTTGTTTGTCACTCCGTGGCCTTAATCTTATGTGTTATTTCCTGCTGTCTTAATATTTACATATATGCCATAGAGGTCCTTTGTACTTAGTCCATTCTTCATATTTTTTTGTCCTTCATCTTTCTTTTCTGTTCTTTTTTGATAATTTTACTTTGCTCTTGCTTTTCTTTTTTTCCCCTTATTCATCTCTTCGACCCACACTTTATTCCTTCCCCTTCAGCTCCTCCATCACTCCCATGCTCCCTGTTCTACTCTTGCTTCTCTCTGTTGTTTATGAGAACCTCTTTCTGACCTTTTCCAGGTCCTTGTTACATCACTGCCCCCTTGTGGTGTTTCATCTCGCTTGAGATCTCCCCACTGTCAGTTTGACGGTACGCCACAGTCGGCAAAACGAATGTCTTGAGACCGACTGTTCAGCATGATTAAAATAAAGCTTAAAGGTTTTTTTATGGGGCCAAGTGTGGATAACAGAGACAAGTCCAAGAAGCGTTAAGGAGTTTAATAAAGACCTAGTTACGGGCAATTAAATAATTTCTTTAAAACCAGTAAAAATTATTTTCAGGCTAATCAAATAGTCATTGCAATCAAATGTTTTTCATATAAAGAGAAAATGAGAAGGAAAGAAGACCAAAATACTTGTTATGTCAAAAACAAACAAATAATAATAATAATTTACATACAAAATGTTATGTTATTAAGGTATAACATAAAAATCACTGATGCATTAAGTGAATAAAACTTACCTCATGTCATTCCAATGCAGCGCAAGCAGGAAAAGCTTTGGTCCTCCGATTATTGTGGAAATTACTTTGGCGCATGCCTCTAGGTACTTTAGGTACTAGACACAGTCATGCAGATAACCTTTGCATGATTATGTATGACATTATGTATGATGTCACTGAAACAAGTGCGGGACTTTATAAATGTGCTACATGTAAACGCGCTCAAACATGTCTCGTGTTTGCTGTGTACATGTGTTTCTGTGCATGTGTGTGGATGCGAGTGCATGCTCATGCAAAAAATGTGTAAATGCACGAAGCAGAAGGAATGTAGCCATTCAGAATTCCTCTCCTCTGCAAATAAATATTTGGTGATGACAATATTGGAGATTTGTTAAACACGAGTAGGGTAATTTTCTAGTCAAATAAACCTCAGCAGCGGTGGTGGTGATGTCGGGGGGGGGACCAGATGTCTGATGGCAAAAAAATACAGAATGATAGAGTGGAATATGCTTATGAAGAGAAGTGGAGAGAACAGCAGTAATTATGAGTGAATATTATTGAGACCGTAATAATAATGACAATGTTTGTAGCATTTTTAGTTGGCCTAATACCTTTTCTTACTCCGTCACCCGTTTGTAATATGTTTAGGAAAAAGTACATTAGCCGTAGCCCAATTACAAATGGATGCATGTTGCAGGTGTTGTCAGCAGTTCTCGCTAGCATCTTTGACATTTGAAAATTTTAAGTCTTCTAAATGTAGCGCTTTTTGTTTCTTGTCAGCTGTTTGTACAAATTTAAATTCATGAACTTTTGCTGTATGGTTACTTGTTCGCTTGTTCTTTCACAATACATTTTGAAACAGTATCCACGTTAAGTTCATTTAGTAGCCTCGAGCATCTCTTTCATAAGTTTGGTCTTGCCTTATTTACAAAGCCATGTTTTTTTTGTTTTTTTTAACAATCATAAATATTCCTCAGTGAAATTATCAAAATTTGAGATCACTGGCCAGAGTTCAAAGTGATATTACTGCAGTATTTTACCTTTACACCGATTAGTTGATTTGCAAATCACTGTGACACAAAAATATTTAATACAGAGCAAATGAACTTTTTTCTTAAGGGGTCCTCACACACAGTGTCACATAATGAAGAATGTGTGGTTGCGAGAAAAGTGCAGCACATCTCAGGAGTTCTCTTGTACAATGACGTCCAAGTTCAAAAGTTATCGAGTGTATGAATTGTATAAATTCACTGAATCATAGAGCAAGTTTGAGTTTTTATCAAGCTCTTGCAATTAGTCTGCCTCATTCACGTCAAGTAACTCGTTGTAGGTTAGAAATAAAACTTTGCTTAAATTTGTCATGTTTCTATATCTTTATGAATCTTTTTAAAGCTTTGTAGTTTCACTAAAATCTATTAAAGGTCTCCATTTTTGCTTTGTCTTCTGTGGCTTCCCTGAACAATGTGCTAAACCAAGTGGTGAAAGCAGCTTAACACTTTACCCCAAGACTTCCCAAAGGATCCTCAACACTTGCAGGGTAGGCAAGGCAAGAAATTCATCTAGAATATCTGAGACTGCCCTAGTGGTGTCCAAGCTACATCATCTGGTTCAGCTCAGCACAAAGGTGTGGTGGCTGTAAGTGCAAGTTCTCAGTGGACTTTGTATTTTGTGGTGTACAGGAGGAGAGCCACCCAGCAGGGACGTGTTGTTTACTTTACTTGGCTTTTGAACGAATGGCACGAAGGAAACGACGACTGGCAAATTGAGAAATGTATGTTGTTCGGTTCCCCTTTACAGTGCAAAATACATAATGTGTTATGTACGTGCTCCTATCACAGCTCCTTTGTGGTTGACAGCAATAGATGTAATCAGATGAACTAAAGTATTTGAAGCAGGTCATATTGGGGTGAGCCAGCACTTTCACAGATTATGTCCACACTCCCTAACTTTATGATAGTTTGGAATGAGAAGAAACCTAAGAGGGCTGGAGAGAGGTGAGGAGCAGAGGACAGGCTTAGTATCTGAAAACCCTAAACATGAAAAGTTTATCTGGAGATGTGGTCCAAGTTAGCTACGTGTGTGATCTTTTCACATTTAAAAATGTACATCTGTAACAGTATGTATCTTTATTTATCAGCATTTATATGATCTTTGCTCTTTATTCTGTGGGCATACATGGAACTTTAAGCCATATACAGAATATAAGTATGTCTACCAAGAACATGCCATTGCCAGTCCTCACATTATAACTGGGTGTATGCAGCTGTGTAATATAATGCAATGAAGCATTTTTGAAAATGTTTAGCTCATTATACCCAAAGGCACATAAGTAATCGGTTCTGTAATGCCGACTCTTCGCCTCATAATGCCCGTTGGTTATGACTCAGCAGCGAATGAGTAAACATTTAAATGTGTTTAAGAAAAGGTTTTTTATTCACAGTGAAAGATCACCACTCGTGCCCTGTCCAGATGTTCTCTACCCCAGCAGAGCACCAACAATGCGCTGGCCCTCGCATACACTGGTATGGTCCATAGTGTGAGACAGAGAGGTCTGTCACATGGCACGATAGCCTGCGTGTCTGAGGAGATGCCAGGGTTTATTTAAATAGCAATTCTAGTTAACGTTTTTGAAAGTGAGAGTAGCGATTTATTGTTTAACTGTGAGTCTGTCAGTGAGATTCTTATTTCATGACTTGTCTGATAAGTCCAAGAAAAATAAACCTGCACCTGAGCTGGGTTTATTGGGCTGCCTGACGTCAGGTCCATTATCCACAGCATCGACTGCATATTTTTTTATTCCACTACATTCTGGAGTGTGCGTGTCCATGTGTGGTGATACCTAATGTCTGGTGTAGTGTAAGCAATATTTTTACCCCTCCGACCAGATACATAAAGTACATGTGTTCAGTAACTGACAAGCATGTTCTTGATAAAGGATGCAGCATTTCAAACTGCATGTAATACTACTGACTACTTCTTATGTAGTCAGTAGTAATCTGGAATGATATTTTGAACCATGAATTTAAAGCTGAGGAAGAAGCTGTTTATCTTTGAAACATCGAAGGCGCAAACTGAAATCATAAATCATAAATAGGACGTACTTTTGTTTTTCAGGTAAACATGGCTTTTAACTTAACTCTAAAGCCCTGTCTGAAAACAATGTTACATTTTGCAATGCTTGTGTAAATGATGATTATAGTTTGTGTTCCTCATTGTTCCTGACTTGAAGCTTGAGCCAGGTATGTGACATCATGAGGGTAAGGTTCATGTCTCGGATGCTTTGCTACAGCAAAGCTCCTATTTTGCAACAGTATCTCCTGTTTGATCTAACATCGTTCCAGGGTCCTGACCTCACAGCAACCAAAACACAAGTTGAACACAATCTTTTAAAGTTAGGTAATGCACTGAGGACCCTTGTTGACCATCCCTTGGGCTTGGAAAGAGAGATCAGTTCATTTGAGCCTGTTGTCTGGTCTTTATTACTCCACTCCTCTGGAGCTCAAAGAGTTGACTAGCTGCACCCAGCTCAGGGGTGGGATTTACAAAAGCATATCATCACCAGAGTCGTATTAGCCCATCTTCTTACGGTGAAAGTAAGACAGTCTTAACACTCAGATAATGTTTCCCCTTGCTTCTGGGGAGGGTTAGGTAGATATGTTGCCAGGGAATGAGAACAGGATTGCAAAAACTGTTTAATGTAACAAAATGCTCTTAATTTATAACAGTTTCTTATTTTAAAGAAAGCAAAATGTATCAAAGTCGTTCCAAAATGACACATTGCAAAAAACAAAAAAGTATTTCTGGTGTTGAGACCACCAGTGAATACAGTGACGTGGAAAGAGGGTTGGAATACTTCCTGGAAATCAGCACGGTCTTTCATAATTATTGTTTCACAGTAACTCGTCAGCTACCTGAAGTTATAGAGCCCGCCTGCTGATGACTGCATGATTACTGGCATTCAAACACCACTGCAATTATTTTTTTCTGCTTTATATCACGATTAGCAAAAGTGAATGTTGTATTTGGCATTGTTTCAGCACTATTGCAATGTAAGCAAATTATTGTGTTATTATTACAATTACAATCTAAAGCACCTTGAGATTTTTGTTGTTGTGATTTGGGGCTATATAAATGAAAGTGAATTGAATTGAAAAGTAGCTGGCCTGTGTCTGTTTTTCAAAACATCACTTTCCTTGTGTGATATCCACAACATTTCCATGATGCTGACGAGTAAAATCTTAATTCACGTCTTTCACACATTTTCCATACTTAAGTCTTTATGCAGCAAAAATCAAAAGAAGTCAAAAAAGTAGAAACACCAAACTAATGACTTGGTCCCACTGTTAGACACAGATTATACTGTAATATTTAAGCAGACATTTATCTTAGAGTCATCATCATATTCATCAATTCATCTGAATCTTGACTGGTTTTCAGAAGAACTTTCTTTGCACCAATGGTCCAAAAAATTAATCTGAACCATTTGCAACCTAAGCTGATTTTATTTTTATCAAAATATGAAATTTAAAGAATTTGCATTAACTGCTGACTGCTCTGAGCGATCGGCTGGAAACTCGATGTATGTTATGTACTCCGTTTGGTGAAAAGACTGGACGCTGTAATTTGTCTGTAACCAGTGTGTACCCTGTTGTATGTCATCTAAGCCAAACCAAAATAATGCTTTAAGTCATTTAAAGTATAGCACGAACTTGCCATTAATGGACGGATAGTTTAAGCACTGAATGGAATGAGATTGTTGTGAGGCTGCTGCTATCTGTCTGTGTTTGCCTGTTTATAGTAAAAGTCTTTAAAGACGTGCAGAACAAAGAGAAGTAGTCAAAAGAGTAAAGGAAGACATGAGTAATACCAGTTTGTGGTCAGCTTGTATTTAGCAAATCTCCCCTTACTTCCCATCCCTTGTGAGTGATGCTTGGAGTGGAGGGAGGACTTGTAGACTCAGGGGATGAAGGTTGATAATCATGTTCAACCAGTGGAACTCCTTTGATGTGGATTGTTTTTTTTTTTCCCTCTGAGGCTCTCTGCTTGGACTCATCCCCCTCCAGCAGCTGTGCACTGGGCAGCCAGCTGTCCAGGGTAAGGCAAAGAGGATGAGGTGTCTTGAGGTGGAGTGTCCTAAGGTACACACACACTGTCCTGGCCGTGTGCGTGTATACAAACTATACTTTTGTTTATCACAATAAATGAATATGAATGAATGTTACATACTGTTCAGAGACCAAAAATGTAGACTTGCATGCCTACCATCCAACACTCATTTTCCATTTGACTTTCACATACAGAGTATACACACAGACAAGCTTTAGCAGTACAAGGTGCAGGTGCCTTCTAGCACCATCTACCACTGTTATTGTAATGGGCAGCTCCCCACACAGCTTAGATAGAATGTGTAGACATAACAGCAAAGATGAAAGCAGGATGAAGGAGACATAGTATGAACTTGCACAGCATGTCAGTAGATTAAAAGGAGGGTATGGTGTTGGTAAACTACATGGCTCACCTTTTAGCCGTGCATTTCAGTAACCTTGACAGGAAACGGCACAAGTACAGTGCCGGATGGATGGTCCTGTATTTCAATAAGAGCGTGATCATTTGCAATTTATTGTTCCACAAGATGTTTTCGACCCTTTGTCTTTGAAAAATGAGAGCAAAGTTCCTCTTAAACGTCTTCTTTAGCGTACTCTCAATCTTTTTTATTTTTTTTTTCGTAACCCTTCTCTTTTTCTCTCTCACTGCCCCCTCTCATTTCGTTCTACTGCCTCAGGCGGTTGTGTTCATTAACCTTGGATGTAATTATTTTTGTTTTAGTCTCATATTGCTGACATTTCAACTCAGGGGCTCCTCAATCAGGATTAACCCAAACCGCAAGAAATCACACTTCACAGCCTTTTCTTACAGCAGTGCTTGTTGCCTCCAATTTCAGTCAAATTAAAGGTTTATTTTATCTAGCCGGGTTTTTTTTCTTTTGGTAATTTTTTTTCCACTCGGCCCCTGTACCGTGAGAAAACAAACCAGACTGCTTGCCTTTGATTTGCTGGTTGCTAGCGACTTTCTAAGTATCCCCAACTCTCTCTTTTCCTTTGTAGGGACAAAGCAGTCCTCTGTACAAGTGCCGGTACTAAAGATTGAGATCACACAGGTGGCAGTAGTATAACAAGCTGCTATGAAAGAAACTTCTCTCATATATTTACTTCTGTGCAGCGTTAAACTTGTAGTCTGATGCTGCTTTCTAAATTTTGCACAGTAAACACATTATTTTTACCCCTGTGTGTTGAATTTGTGGTTTTCTTATCATTAAATAATGCATCTAGTGTTGCACAGCTGGTACGTAAATATTCACTGTAAGTTATGTATGTGTTTTAGTGCACTATAATGTGTGTCCTGATTTAAAGCAAAGATATTGTATACATACTTGGCCCCCTCAGAGCAGTGTTTTCTTCACTTTGCCTTGGGGGCCTTTAGGTCCACAGGAACCCTCAACTCATCTTCCTGCCCCTGGGGCTCTTAGTCTCAACACAGTAGTAATAAACTATCATCACTCTGAGTCAAGTGTGCGTGTGTCAGCCAGACTGTTACTACAAATGTGTGTGTGCAGCAGTAGTCATAGACCAAGCAGTAGTTGTATAATCTCATCACTTTGAGTGGTCCTCTGGGGGTCCCAGGCTCCTCTCGCTGTGTGTGGTTTGACCTCTTGTGGCCTTCCAGCCCCCCACATGCCCATTAGATAAACAGGCAGTAAACACAGCCAGCCCCGGCACTGCTCTCTTCCCTTCACAGCATATACAAGACCTGCAGATGAAAGGACTCGTTCCCGACACTAATAGCCACTAGACATTAGCTCCCATCAACCTCCTCTGGCTCATAATCAAAAGTTGAGCCACCATATTCATAGGGCTTCTAATAATAGTAGACATGTTAAACTCTGAACTTGAAATGTAAAATTGTGACTCCCTCAGGTATGCCCCCCGCCCCTGGATGTCTGCTAAACCAGCACAGAAGTTTAAAAAAAGCTAAGTGAGTCCTGGTCAGTTCGCATAAATTATACAAGTGAACACTGATTTAGGAGGCTGTGTGAATATAAACAATTTATATATGAATTATAAATTTTATTAAAAAATGCAGGCCCTGGGTACACTGGCAGGTTGAAGTTGGGGGTAAAGTTGTTTTCGTTAGCTTATCAGGCTTGCATCTGTATCTGGAAAAGAGCAGGTCAATGTAAGGCCACAAGATTCATAAAGGTGTGAAATGTGCAATAACAGGGTCTCACAAGAAAATATATCACAACCTATTTTCTTGGCAGTCTCGGTGTGAGCAGTAAATGTGTCGGGTGGATTCTATCCAAATAATCCAAATCTTAGTCTGTATTAAGTTTGCTTTAGCTAATGCTATCATAGCATTTAATACTGAACAACTGTGGCTTAGGGTTAGCGTTTTCCTGTTGTTGTATTATGCCAGTTATTATAACATTATAATATAATGTTATAATAATATTTAGGAAACTTCTGAAACTGAAATTTTCACATGCAGCTGTCTCTAGGGAGGGGTCTAAAAAGAGAAAATATGCAGTGCACATCATTTCTCTGGATGAAAATGTTTTCTGCCGATAAAAACTCAAATATCCTTATGCCCTTCTATATGAGGTATGCAGAAGAGCATCTCTTAATGCACAACTCATCAAACCTAGAGCAGCAGATGATAGCATGGGCTGCCACAGGAACTGAAACTACATTTTCTTCATGCTCAACAAAATTAAAAGATAGAAGATTTGAAAAGAATATTGCCTTGTTTGATGAGTCTCGATTTCTCCTGCACCATCCAGATGGTATCAGAGTTTGGCATAAGCAATGTGAAAGCATGGAGTAATCCTGCCTTGTGTCAACAGTCCAGACTTCTGGTGGTGGTGCGGTGGCGTGAGGGATATTTTCTTTGGGCCCTTTATTAGTACCAAGTGAGCGTTGTTTAAATGCCACATTTCTACCTTAGTTAATGGTTGACATGGTTTCGTGAATGTGACAGAGTTCACTTAAATCAAATGCCTCCCAAAGTCACCAGGTCTCAATCAGCAAAGGCTCTTTGGGTAGAACGGGAGATTTGAATCACGGATGTGTAGTGCCAAATGTGCAGCACATAGTGATGCTATCATATTAATATGGACCAAAATCTCTGAGGAATATTTCCAGCACCTTGTTGAATATATGCACACAGTGAAATAAGACAAAAGGAGGATCAACTCGTGGCCAGAGAGTGTATGTTATCCCTTCTGTTTTTATCAGCTGAAAAACAAATGGAACAAGGCAAATGGATTGTCACCATAGCTTGGTTATGTGTTCACAGACTTTTCTACCTTCAAAGAGTTATCTCGTCTGCATTCCCTCCCTTTCTCCTTTCACTTGATCCGACTCTTTCCTCCCACCATTTCCTTTCTTTGTCCCCTTCTCCCACCCTCGTGTTCTTCATTGCTATCACCTCTCCCTATTTGTCCCACTGGTCTGCAAGAAACCGATCTGGGGAGCATTTCAAATGTGTTTAGAGTAGCTGATTCATCGCTGCTTTGTGCCGTGGTTTGTTAATGTAGGGCAGCAGATTGTAGTTTGGAAGTCCTGTGTCGCAGGTGGCTTAAGCATCCTTTATTTATGCGTGTGTGCAAAAGTACATGCCTGTCTGCATGTGTGATGTCTGACTGTATTAATTACGGCTCTGGTGGGTATAAATACTTCTTCTTTTTCATCAGTGTGTGTGCAGACAGAAGTGACATCCTCCAACAACAAAACACACACTTGGCCTTTACTTTTCCTGTTGGCGCTGAGTGTTCAAATCATGGCTTCATTCAGCAGTGGCTAATAACAGGCCAAAGGTGCTTTCTCTGAAGCTCCAGGAAACACGCACAGTCAAAACTACATGCCTTTACTGTCATCTAGATGTGTTTTCATGCAAGGGTGAATGTTTGGGGTTTACCTTATACACCAGTGAGAGAATATTAGTCAGTATGTCTGTCATAATCAACCAAAAAGATTCCCAGTATACCATGTTAGCCACAAGCTTACTGTTCGACAACATCTTCATGTGTCTAAAAACAGCCGTATATAATTTTTCTTCACTTTAATGTCATGTCTTGGAATATTTTTCAACATCTGCTAACTTCTAATTGTTCAGTTGTAATCATCCTATCTCTGCTTGAGCTCATCCCTTATAGCGTTGACACTGCAGTGACCCCCTCCTGGATAAGGAAATGCAGCCAATCAGAACTAGTATTTCAATATACTGTACACCCATTCATCCCCCTATCCATTCAACCCTGCATAGCAGCAAAAATAGCTCATCCTGAAACCATTAGACCAAATTGCTAAATGGTTCAAATGTGCAACCACTTAAGACTATGTCTTTAAGAGTAGTAATCTTCAATCTACTGTGGCAAGCGAGAAGAGTATGGGGTGGATAGTCAGATGGGGAACTAAGAGAAACAGAAGATGAAACTAAAGAAAGAGAGAGTGATGAAGGGGTTAAGAGATATTAACTATTCTGTATAAACAACTCTCCAGTCCCGGTGTTTCTCTTTACAGTCCTCTATCCAGCTTTTGTGTTCATCATTAAGCTGTAGGTGTAGAGTGAAAGTATAAGATCGGACTAATGGGAAATACTGAGGTTAAGAACAGAGCAAAACGCACATGCATATACATCTTTAATTTCATTGATTCTTTCAAAGGAGATAAAAGTGAATGATGATAAATTAAAAGCAAATCTTTTAAAAGGATTTCTTATAAAGACTTAATGATATTCAGGATAAGTGACAAATTGTCCATTTCATAATCTTAACACAGTGTTACACTGATTGCTTGGCAGCTGCAAAGAAGAACTGAGACGAACTTTAACTGCTTGTTGTAAAGCCAGTGGCAAACATGCTGATTTGTGCTCTGTAAAAACACGTTTAGTAAATTAATAGTCATATAATTGACTTGAGTGAACTTATTTGTTTCCACTAAAGAAAATCCTAGTTTTCTCTCTGTGTGCTAAAGGTTTTTATGTTGTATTTCACACACACGCACACACACACACACACACACACACACACTCACACACACACATATACAGATCTGTCAA
>VUQR01035789.1:76061-87638 GCA_015108515.1 Hemichromis elongatus
GGGGGGGGTGGGGTGGGGGTGTGGGGGGGGGGGGGGGGTGGGGGGTGGTGGTGGGGGGGGGGGGGGGGGGGGGCATAGCAATTTATCATTGATTTGATTTTCTTTGTGTTTTATTACTAAAACTCTGAATCTGTATTTGTTTTTTCCAGGTGCGGTCCTGCTGGTCAGTGTCCAGGGCATAGCTATCAATGTGGACCCAATCTTCTGCACATGGCTTTTGTATCAACCTCACAGAGCGAGCAGCAGACAACAGCAGCAGGTACTTGATGCAGTCTCATTTCAGACAGGCTGTCAGTTTCTCTTCCAGGCCTGCTGTCAGTTTAGCCATCCATTATCTGCTGCTTTTTTGAAGTCACGACAAGATCACAGCCAGCTAGTAATGCTGGGAAACACAGGTCTCTCTTGTAGATCAGAAATTGAATCTTAATTAGACTATCTGTATAAATAAAGGTTAAGTAAGATAAAATAATTAGTGCAGCAGTGTTTTGGAACTCCCATTTGAGTGAGATCCAGCATTCCTCGGCAAGAGAGGATATAGAATCTGTCTGGCATAATCTGAGCATTGTTGGGGTTATTACCCAAATAAGTGAACAGCAAGTAAACGACCATCCTCATAAGGAACTCCACCTTTATACGGGCATCTGAAATGTGCGTTTGTAAACTGCCGGCAGTATATACTGCACTCACACACTTAGTTTAGTTAATCGACTGAAGTGGATGTAAATGTCTGTAGTTCTTCCTTCTCCAGACTCGCCTTCTCCTTCCCAGCTACCTTTTTCCATGTGTTCTGCTCCCTGTCTTCCATCCAGTCTCTCTCTGTTTATTTGACAGCGGTTGTGGTGATGGTTATGGACATTGAATGTTCTGTGCACCCATTTCATGCACATTTATAGACATTCTTGGTGTGATTGCCTGGGATATAGCACAGGTTCACCCCATAAAGCCACATAAATATGCATATATTGTCAATGAACATATTATGCTGTAATATCTTTTCCCCATTAAGTTGCGCTGTTTTATGCCCCTTGCTGTTTTGAAAGATGTGTTTCTGTATTGAACAAAGAGCGGGAGTTAACTGCACCAGCTCCCTATGCTAGAGGTTTTTACTGTAAGGGAGTAAACACATGTTATGAGTTGAACTACAGCCAATGTGAAGGATACACAACATCGGCTGGTGTGTGTAGACATGCTGCAGCCTGTGTGTGTGTGCGTTTTTGTATGAATGTCTACCTCAGCTGTCTGTCAGGGCCACTTCTCAAGGCCTTGCTGGATTAGACAAGGCTTGCATCTGAAGGCCAGTCAACAGCATGTGAAGGACAGTGGAAGGACACTGACTGGTTTGGGTCAAGATGACAGGAAATGATGGAAAATAAGGAAAACAGGACAAGCAGAAGGGCATTTTGTGGTATGGACAAAGAGAGAAGGAAGTTCAGTTTGTGTGACAGGTGTGCGAGTAGAAGGTTTGACTTCATGGACAAAGCCAAAGTGGAAGTGAGAGTAAGAGAGGATACATGAAAGTGAAGAAATGAGGCGCAAGGGGTGTCTTTGAGACACAGTGAAGAGATATGGTAACAAATGATTAAAAATATACATGCGGGTACAAAGGAGAGAGATTTAAAAGATCTCATTTTCAATACAGAGAATTTTCTAGTCAAGCACCACTTTGGGCAGTGAAGCTGCAGTATTTTATTCACTCTATCCAAAATTTCAAGAACCTAGAAAAGATTTGGCTTCATACTTTAGTCAGTAGCTTCAATTGCTAATGTAATTTAGGGGGGCATTTTTAATCTTAACCACAACCAGCATTTGGGTCCCAACCTAGTCACTGAAAAGCAACTGTGTGTGTGTGCATGCATGTTTACACAGGCTGCAGTACGTGTTTGGCCTGAGGCCTTGTGCAGCTGCATCATAGCCGATTGGTATTGCTGGCCGATGCTAATGGGGTTTCCTTATTTCAGAACAACCTTCCACTCTTCTGTCTTTCAGCCATCTCACTGACAGCAGTGTGTGAGTGTGTGTGTTTGGCCTGCATGGGAGAGTGCTTAAAAAAAGCAGGGAGCTGTCACTGGTCCTTGTTGGTCTTGGAGTTCGGTTTTGTGTTCCACTGCATTTTTCTTTTCCTCTCTCTGCCTGCATCTCTGTCTTTAGTTGCATTGTTTATTGTTTCTTCTGATTAACAGATATCTCGAGAGCTGACTAAATCTCAGTATAAATAAAGTATAAAAATAAATGCTTACTTTGCATTCACATTATTTTCCTGTCCATGGCCATATAGTTTCTCATGCTTTGATGTCCTTGCAGAATCCTGGTCCAGTTCCTTTGGCCAAGAGAAGAGAGGACGAGGTGTCAGTAGGGAGCACACCACTGGTCAAACAATCTTCCAATCAGGCTTCAGACTATGCCAGCAGCCCAGTCAAAACTAAGACTGTGACAGGTAGGTTTACCAAATTAAGTCTGTGCTTTTGATATAATGAAGAATTGCACTGGATAAATGTGTATCATACATGGCTTTAAGTCATGCACGTAAAGGAAACAGGCTATGCCACATGTCACTAAATTCAGTGTTTTAATTTAGATGTTTCTCAGTGGTATTTTAATAGTAGTAATGTTGTTTGTATGGACTGAATTTAAGCTGCTATGTTGTTACATAACATGCTACAATGTGATGACACCTGAGTGAACCGGTTTCTCAGGACACCACATCCCCAGACATGTCATCCTCTGTTTTTCTCTTCTGGTAGTACTACTGTGGCTCTTCATGCCCAGAAGAGATGAGTGGCTTGGCTCTGTGTAGCCTCCCTCTATGCCAGTTTTCCACTTTCTAGGACCCCCTTTGCAGAAAGAACATATTTGCTGCACATACATAAGTCTGCAGACTACATGGATTTGTCAGTACACACAAATGAATGCCTTAAGTCTGCACACGCACACACACTCCTTGTGTGTGTGTGTGTGATTCTTCCAAATAATAAATTAATATGAAAAATTCTTCATAGTCTGTACTTTTTTGACTCTCGCTGTCTTTAGGCTCCTATGACTGGTAACTTTTTCTACCAAAGCATTGCAGTGATGAGTTCAGGGGAAATAAGCAAGTCGTTCCACTTTTTTCTTTCTTTTTTTTTAAAGTCCCTGAGAAAAATTTTCCCAGCAGGAGCGATAAGTCTCTGTTTTGGGTGAAGTCATCTCTGTAGCTGTAAAAAGCTTTGGATGTGTATAACTTTCTCCCATGTCAAGTGTTTAGATAGAAAAAAATGCTCTTTTGACATTTCAGAGTTTAAACAAAGGCCATGAGGGTTGTCTCCTAGCTTGTTTAAAAAGTTTACAGCTGAAAGGCCATGCCGCCGTTTCCTCCTGATTTCCCCTCTGGTCCATGTTTTTTGCAAACTGGACTAATGGCTTTCCCATAAAGAAGCGTCTTTGCTCACTCACATCCCCAAAGTATATTGTCTCATTAGAGGATTGTCAGTAGATAATCAGCTTGGCTCCAACACTCCATACTAAGTAACATCAGACTGTAGTTTGTCAGCAACACTCGCTGACTGGAGTAAACTGTCCGTCAGTGTGTTTTCTGTCTCTTTGACTGGTCCGCCGTCTTTCAAACTAACTTTTTGTTTTTCTGTCTGTGAAGTTATTTTTCGCCGGGTGACTTTATTTCGTTTTTGTAATTATTTTTTTCCATTGTTTGTCTTTTCTTTCTCATTTTTGACGTCCCGTCTACAATCAAGTTTTTGAAAATAGTTGATAAAAGACAACACTCAAACACTGAGGCTTTCACACGCAGTATTTTTGTTGTTATGAAATGTTAAGTGGATTGGAAATCTGGCCCCAAATTCTGCCTGTGGGTGTATTTACTGTTAGACACACAACATTTGTATATGGCATCTAATTGTTGGGCTCCATTAGTTATTCAAACATATACTTTGTCAGACTCGTGCTCTTTCCTATCCAAATATTTCTCTTGTGAAGTGAAAACAAGACATTAGTAACCAGGTGCTCATACTGCATTTTATTAAAATGTAGCCCTCGGTGCCCCCGCTCCAGTTCTCCACGCTGGAGTGGAGCTTGTAAGCAAATGAATAGCATCTTCTCTGGAAATTGCTGTGGTGTTACAGGAGAAGATGTAATGAAAAGTTACAAATTGTTTCCGCAACCAATCATAAGAAGAAAACGACCGAGTCATTTTGCCCTTGTGGTTTTAATCATGGTGAAATAATATGCCTCACTACAGTCATAAGATCTTGATAGACCACAGCTCAGCACTGGAGAGACGCTTACAGCACAGCAGGTACTCTGCTGATTTCATCCCACGACTCTAGTTCCACTTGTACCTAGTTGCACAAAAATGCCTTCTTTCCACATTTTACAGTTTTCTTTCTGTGCATGTAGAAGAAAATGACTGAACGTCATGCCCCTGTAAAGACAGATGTGAACTCCTGACATCTTGTTGGATTGTGGTGAAACTTGATGCACATAGGTTCATAAACTAAGACTGTGTTCTGCCTCGTTTCTCTTGATTGGTTATTCCTGGGATTCATCTGGGGGCTGATAAATGGGATGTTAATTTCTAATATTCCTTGGCTGATGATCACGGGGTAAATACCTGCTGCAGATACCTGATCTGTAAACAGATCTGCGAGAATATTTAGTCCTGCTTGCACTAATGGTTTTTTAATGCTGAAATCTTGAGGAAAGTCCTGTTTGTTGGGACATTAGTTAAAATCCACCCAAAAATAGAACTGACGTGCGTTAACCCTGTAACTGGACACAGCTGAACTAAATGATCCGTAGTTTTGCATTTTTCTGCATAAAGCTTTATTACGGGGGCTTCTTCCCCATCAGAGCTGTCGACATCTAACACGTTGTGGTTGGAGTTTGGTTCTCTAAAGATGATTTATGAATTTTTTACCATGCATGGAGAGCACTAAGAAGGACTGGGATATTTAAGCAGCTCCCTCTGGTCTAGCTCTCACGTTTATTTGTTTTTTAGGCAAAGAAACAAACAAACAGTCACTGTTCGTGGTTAGTCCTTCAGTCCTATTAGTTTAGCATGTTTGCGTGTGGTGTTTATACCAAGTTGACTTTTAGCTGGACATAAAACTGTCTTCTTTCCGTGTCACCATGATGCATTTCATGTCTAAAGCCGTTTAGCTTTATTGAATGTTGCAGTGCATTGTTTTTTGTTTTTGTTTTTTTCCAGAATGTATTTGTAATTGCTGCGTGTTTACCCCACGACATCCAGTCCAGCTGTTTAGCTTGGATTGACTCAATAAGCCATAATGATTTGTTGAAGGATAGCGCTGATTCGAATATAGATGTAGATAAATGACTGTTGTTGATTGATATTGATTGATCTTAATCTCATCAGAAACGACAGAGCAAGGATTTCAGGCAAATTAATAAATGTGCTGAGAAATGGCGTTTATAAGAAATGCATTGAAATGGTCCAAAACATCCCCCCACCCTTTGTTTTTTACAACAGACAGACTTTTTTCCCCCCCATTTTTCCTTGATTGTTCAAATTTGCTTGTTTCAACTTGAGTCCAAGTAAATGTCTCACAATGTGACAAGGTCCAATTTAGTTGCTGGCATATATTTTCTCAGGGCACTCGGGGTCATTTGTTTAGGTAAACAGAGAAAAGGGTTTTTTCCTAGTGGGAGTGTTTGAATGTTGTGTGTACTGCAAAATCCTGGGTACTTCTTTCAGGTTTCCCTCATGTCTTGAGTTCCATGCAAAGAAGATTTTCTGTGAATTTGTGCTTCCCAGTCCCTGCTGGGCTTCCTCCCTGACATCCTACAAAGCCCACAGAGTGCGTGCTAACCTTGCATTCAGTGGTCCGTTTGAAGATATAAGTTAACAGCTTGCACGTCAAAAGTGTGTTAGATTGATATATTATCACAGGATCAAATGACCCAGTGTACTGGATATATGGAATATTGAGATAGAGCCTTGTTTTGTTCCGCCTGATTATAAATTGGCAAGTGGAGTCTATGTCTGTGCCTATTGATTATCATAGTTTTCCACTGGAGCTATTGATTTTCCCACAAAAATCACCTTAGGGAATTAAAAAGAATAAATCATAATCCACTAAAAGAAAATCTTTTTTTAGAGCTTTTAGCAGTTCAAAGCGTCCTCACAACAATCGTACTTGCTAGATGTCCCTGCTTCCAATTGGTTATTTGAATGCATGCCTGGCACTTTTATGATTTAAAGAGAGTGTTATGTTGTTTTGTTACCACACTGAGCCTAGCTACAGTTTCGTAGTAATCAAGGGGGACTTTCCTGCCGGCGTTTGGATGGTGCCTGCTAACGTGTAGGCAAATGTACAGAGACACACAGAACCAGTTCTCTGCAGATCATTTCCCCCGAAAGCACTGAGGGCAAGGTGATATCATACTGGCACCAGGGCTGCCCGGCTTGAAACTCATAACCCGTAGGCGCTCAGCGCTATCTGGCAACACAATATTTCACCCGTTCTCCTTTCCTCTCTGGTTTTAGTCATTACACATGTTAAATATACAGGGCACGTGTTATAAGACACCGCTGACTTTCACAACCAGTTCAGGCTCAGTTGGACTGAAGCCACTTCTAGTGGACGACACAGACTTGGATTTAAAGTCTGTGTCTCGGTGAAAGAAAATCACGTCGTCTCAAAATCTATTTACACGGGGAAACTTTTTAGCTAGTTTAACATTTTGTTTGTTTGTTTTTGTTTTTGTTTTTTTTACGGTTATATGGTTGGCTTTTCTGTCAGCAGCGTTTTTTTAGGCGTTTTGTTACTGATTACATTATATGGCCCAACAAAAATATTCTGGTCAACTCACATCACAGGTTTGTTTGAATGTTGCCCGGTAACATCATCACAGAAGTGTTAACAGTTGTTTTTGTGCGATTATCCGACAAGAAAGGCCGTGGAAAGACGATTTTGAAAACAAGTCATTTCTCCACAGTTTGAGGTCGATTTCTGTCTGCCCGCACAATTACGCCACAAATTGGTTCACATAAAACTAGCCTCTAAGTATTTTCTTTATTTGTCCCTAATGAATGTTCTTGTTGGCAGCAGCACTGTGTTTCTGATCATGAGCCTCCCAAGTCCCGAGCTTCTTATTGTTCTCTAACATCTACCAGAGTAATGATCTCACCACCAGCTTTTTTTTTTTTTTTTTGCTTCAATCCTAAAATTAGCTGTTGGCACTCTGAGAACATACTTCATATTCTGAGAAACCTTTCCTATCTGGCTCTGCTTCCTAAAGGTTGGACTGAGAACTGTTGTCTTTGTTCCTGTCTGCTTGTGGTCTGGATGATGGGATTAAATGTGATTTTCCTGTTTACTGGAAAAGGAGACAAAATGGAAACATTTGCATTTGTTAATCTGCAAGGTAGGACAAATATCAGGTTATGGTCAGGGTCATGCTGCTCACAAAAACATTCCAGCACTGATGGCTTTTCTGTGATCTCAACCGTAGAGCATCGACAAAAAAGGGGGTTTGGAACTTTGTAAAGATTCATGGCTGAGATATATCCTTATATATATATATATATATATTATTGAAAGACGTATATTAATATATTTTAGAGAGAAACTAATATACACATGCATACACAAATCTTTAAGAACAAGCGAAAACCGATGCGAAGACTTCAGGCAGAACTACGCAGTCATACATTACTATAACCCAAGCCCAAGTAGCCTGATGGAAGTCAGGCGGGTTTTTATTGGCTGCCGTTTGCTTTTCAGAAGGGGATAATATTTTCATTGTGGAGTTATTTATATAGTTTAATTTTTCTCGTAAAGTCAATAATTTATCAAGGTAATGATGGTTGGAGTGGGGAAAGTAAACAAGAAGAAGGAGGAATAATGAGATAGAAACCCCCACCTCCCTTAGAAGAATGGCTGAAGTCTTGAGGGGACTCTACTTGCTCCGCTGGAACGTCTTTTGCCTCCACACACTGATGAGCCCGTACAAGCCTCTCCCCAGCTTCCATGACAGACAGAATGGTCTGTGGGGAATACATGTGTCCTTATGTATCCCTTTGCTGCTTTCATGAATGATAAGGGTATTATGCACTGTGGATGTTGGTTTTGGGTCTTGAGGTTGAAGTGAGAGGAGCGAAGAGGGAAGTTGGGGTTGAGCTGTGGATTAGTGGAGGGGCTAGAGGGGGTTTAGTGACAGAGGATGAGAGAGGAATTGGAGGAGGTTTTTTTGTTTTACATGGGATGCTTCAAGATTTCCTCATGTCACAGAGATAACATTCTTTATGTGCTTTTATCCTGGTCGGGCTGGCGAAAGTCTTCAGCTCTTTTTAAGAATAAAGCGAAAATTGGTTTGTGTTACTGTGTCATTATCACTCATGTAGTGATATTTGTTATTCTCTTCTTGCTTTTCATGTTGCCAGAGGCATCACAGTCTGAGTTTTCCTCCTGTTAGAGGACTTCCTAAAGCACATCTGGAAGAAAGAGCGACCATGCAGTTTGCAGTATTAGAGCAGTATGTGTCGAAATAAAAGGGTGGATTTTTTGTGTCCACATTCCTCACCCGTTCAAGTAAGCCTGGCCACAGCGCCACTTTTTCAATAATGCTGTAACGAATGGAGTCACGTAAATATTTAAATAAACACTGACTTGCATCCAAAACAAATAGGCGGGCAGGTTTATTAAAGAGCCCCATTGCTGCCTCTGCACGCAGCTGTAGCAGAATATACAACACTTCAACTCACTGTAAACCATTTGTAATAGGGAACATACCAGAAAGATAGCAGGCGGCATGAGGAAATGCCGGGATCCCGCAATGAGGCTGTTTTTATGGTTGAGTTACTCAACCACCCGGGAAAGACATGGATGCTTTGCGCCTTTGTTGTTGTGAAGTCTGTTAAATGTGTAGTGGAAAGTTCACTGGCACTGATATGATGTTAGTGTTTCTGCGCGACTGTGGGTGTGCCAGTGCCTTTGTGTGCATTTAAACACGCGTTCAGTTGTGACTGCAAATCGCACATTTGAATGATGTGCGATTTACACTCACCATGCCACACACCCTAACACATTTTACAACTACGTTACTGTGCCGTGGCAGTGTTGCAACGTGCATCGTGGTGTGAGGCAACGCTGATTTGTTTCTTTCCCTAAAGTCAAAGTACTGTAACGGGGTTCTGGTCTTTTCTTTCGCTCTGAGCATTTGACACATGCTCAGGCCGTGGGCTGCAAAGACAATGGCCTTCCACTTGCTGTGAGATTTAATAGAGCTGTTAAAGAGGATGAAGAACCACCATCAGAACACTAGAATGTTTATAAGGGACTGGACTGGCAGCTCCACAAACCAGTTGAGAGAGAAAGACAAGAGGGAGTGGTTGGAGAGAGAAGGAAACAAAGGAGAGAAGGTAAGAGAGAGGGTGTATGGCCAGAGAATGGCCAATAACATATTAACCTAATGGCCTAAGAGAGGGTGAAAATGAGGACATGGCTGAGATGGCACGAGGCAGGGGGAATAACCCCACTTTAAAGGGACTCCTAGGACTTGTTAGGCCTGGGCAGGTTTAAGAGGTTTGGGCTCTCCTGTCATGTTTCTCCTTCATTTGAATTTAGGCTTGCCGCTCTCTCTCTCTCGCTCTCTCTCAATCCCCTCCCTGCAGGAATGGCAGGCGCCAAGTCACTATAACAAGATATGGCAGTTTCATTCCAAATAATGACCCTAGGATTAACAAACAGAGACCTGGAATGGTATTTAAAACCAAGCACAAGGCTTCATCCATTGTTACTGCCTATGCTGCACTTCAGCACACTTTCTGATTGGGCTAACAGACTCACTCTGGGGAAGAACATTCACAGTCTGGCCTACCCCCAAAGTAAAAAAGACAAAAAAAGGCTTTCAAAAATAGATGATCAGAAATCCACTCATTCATCGGGCTTTCTCACGGCAAAGTTAGCAAGGATTAGGGCGGTCTCTCTGCCTGCCAAAAAGGGAATAATTTTAAGAAATGATGGGCTTGTTGAGAACAATGACTCAGAATAAAATTTTGAGTACTATTGATTTAGGTCAGAAGAGTCCAGATGATGCTCATGCCTGCCTTTATTAACATATTTTTACAATCTGTAGTGACATATAGTGTGTGTATGTGTGTGTGTGTGCGCACGCGCATGTATTAGTACCCAATGTCACTGTTGTGCGTTACAGAATTAATTATGCAGGTTTATCTTGCATGCTGCGTTTCATTATCTCATGAGCTCCTCTACAGACATTCTCACAGTTAGCTAGTTCTCAGTTTCTTGTCATGCAAGGTCCGCTCCACCCTCAAGTAACATTCTCTTATTTTTGTAAATTGGTAGGAGATGGTACAACTGTGTATGAGTTTCTGTGTTTGGAGCTCAGAAGGGTGGCCTGTATATACTTTAGCATTTCATCAGTGATGATTCGTGAGGGTGTGAGCTCTTTATGGGTTCTATTTCAGTATACGGTTTTTATGTTTTGTCAAGATTGTGTGTATGTGTTTATATGTGCATATGTGTGTGTGTTTATATGTGCTTATGTGTGTTGTATATGCTTATTTTAATATTTTCTAATGTGGTAAAATGTTGTTTAGATAGTATAGGATGTATAAAGTGAGATAACCAGGGCACTAACCAGAAGTGGAAGAAACTTGCACACATACATGTACTTACACAGGGAAAGCCCAGTTCTTGGGGTAATGTGTCCTTAGTCTAGACAGCTGCATGACTGACAGTGATAGCTACACACCTCTGTCTTGTCTATATCGATCCCCTGCAAAGTATGCAGTACTTTTCTAATGCCATGTAACAGGAAAACTCCGTTTACACAGCCCTTCACAATAAAATTCTATTGACAACTCAATGATATCACAGCAGTATATGCAGCACTCTATTCATATAACTCAATGAAAGTCAGCCCATGAAACCCAATCTGACCTGTCAAAGTCAATTTTTGCCATCTTTCACTTTGTGTGCATCTAGTAGGACAACACTGGAAGTATTAAAAGGATAGAAAAAACTGACAAATAAGAGTGAGGGAGGTAGACTGGAAATTGCCAAATGTAAAAATAATGTAAAGTGCAAAACTGATTGTCGGAATTATGACAAATAGTCCATTTCATAGTCCCAGGAGTGTGAGAAAATACTGTTCAAGAGCCCAGACCCAATAATAGTTTTGTTTTCTTCCACTTGTGCGCGTACGCTTGAGCACACACAGACACACACACACACAGCTAAACATCAATATACCTGTGGCCTTAGGCTATGTTCACACTGCAGGCGAATGTGCGTCAAATCCGATTTTTTTGCCCCTATGCGGCCCATATCCAATCATGGTATGACAGTGTGAACGGCACAAATCAGATATTTTCAAATCCGATCTGGGTCACTTTCGTATGTGGTACTGAATCCGATACATATCCGATGTTTTAGAAAGCGACTGCTGTTTGAACGCTCGTGTCGAATTAAATCCGTCTTTTACGTCACTGACACGAGACAGACGCCGATTATCAGCGCCGGAGACAAACGAGAAAGCATGGCGGCGGAAACTGGAGATTGTTAAAGTCAATGGACAGAAGCTGAAGTTTTGGACTTGATT
>VUQR01035789.1:87658-97882 GCA_015108515.1 Hemichromis elongatus
TACCAAATGAGAGAAGAGATTTATTTAAAAAGAACAGATGACATTTAAAAAAATACAACAACGCCTCCGACAGTGTCGGTCGTTGTGTCCTTGGGCAAGACACTGCACCCGTTGCCTATTGGAGGTGGTCAGAGGGCCCGGTGGCGCCAGTGTCCGGCAGCCCCGCCTCTGTCAGTGCGCCCCAGGGCAGCTGTGGCTACAATGTAGCTTGCCATCAACAGAATGGGTGGATGACTGAATGTAGTGTAATGTGCTTTGCGGTCCATAGGGACTCTGGCTACTTTCACACTGCAGGTGAAAGCGCATCAAATCTGATTTTTTTTGCCCCTATGCGACCCATATCCGATCATGGTATGACAGTGTGAACGGCACAAATCCGATCTGGCTCACTTTTATATGTGGTACTGAATCCGATACATATCCGATGTTTTAGAAAGCGACTGCTGTTTGAACGCTCGTGTCGAATTAAATCCGTCTTTTACGTCACTGACACAAGACAGATGCCGATTATCAGCACCGAAGAAGATAAACGAGAAAGCGTGGCGGCGAAAACTGGAGACGAGTCAGTGGACAGAAACTGAAGTTTTGGACTTGATTAGCACACGGGGAGACGATTCTATTCAAGTTAAACTTTTAGGGTTGTATCATAACCGGGCTGTGTTCGCCACTTTTACTTCCGTAAACAGAGCATGTGTGTAACGTCTTCTTTTGCGCATGTGGGCTGCTTTGAGGGCCGTGAACGTTCACACTAGAGCGCGCTTGCTGTCACATTTTATTTGTAGTGTGAACAACCACACAGAAAAAATCGGATTTGATAAAAAAAAATTGGAATTGAGCATTAAGACCTAAGTCTCCCTGCTTTATGTGGGGATAACAAAACCTTTTCTTAAGCTCCATTACCTAAAAATTATATTTAAGACAGCTTATCTAGACAACTCACTGGGGCTGATGCTAACCAAGATTTAATTCATTCATTGTAATTACAAACATTAACTTCAGTGATTGATTGTTGTCAATATTCACAAGACCTAGGAGGTAAATGAACAGTGGTACGTTTTGGCTGCGAGCCTTCCAAGCACACAGCAGGTTTGAAGGTGTCTGATACCTTTTAATGGTAGCAAATAAACCCAAGTGTAACCAATGACATTTACAACATAAAGGCTGTATTATAGTTATGTGTTCCAGTTCCAGGTGCTGTAATCCTATATCTAATGAACATCCCATGCATGAAAAAGGTTTGTGGTTAAAGCAGACATTTGGAATTGTCACAATACAAAGAGCACTAATAACATTAATTATAGCGTTGCTCCATTTAGGTAACTGTAACAACTTCCTTGTTATAAGAGCCGACATGTCTCCACAGTGATTCACCGCTAAGCATCAGTCAGACATCATACGGGTCTTTCTGATCGATACTGGCCTACGGACTGATCTATTATGTCACATCAGGTTTGTGAGCTATTTGAACGCTAATCATTTTAAAACATTTCTGGTATAGATACAAATGAACCAATGAATAATAATTTTAAAAAAAAACATAGATTAAACACAAAAAAAAGTACAGTTATTGGAGAATTTGTTGATTAAAAAAATTGCTGAAAGTTGAAAAAAACCTTATAAAAAAAACAGCTGGTCCTACCTTATCAAGTCAAAAAGCTACATGAAAACAAAGGCAAGAATAATCAGTCATCAGTGCTTTATAGCAGCGTTGTGCTGAACAGCCAGAAAACCCAGTTGCTGCAGTATTAAATGAGTATGTATCACATGACAGGGCTGGATCAAATGTGACAACTCTGACATAAAACGGCAACAAGCGCACATCTACATGCTCCTTGTCTACTGGCTGCCGTCTTCCTTAAAACAGGGCAGAAGCAGACGATTTCACAGTTCACATAAGAAGAGTTTTTAAATTGTTCTGGGACATGTGAGGTGTTCGACTGTCCTCTGATTTATGAGATCCTTCACTGTGCTGTACATTGTGAGGAGGGCTGATGGGAAATACAGGCCCTGAGAGCCTGGTGGAGGTCTACTGATGCCGTGAGCCATGAAGTGCAGAGACGGCACACAACACAAAGGCTCTTGGTACAGAGGATAACAATGACCAGTCACTACAGCTGAGCAGCTGACAACGACGGGGGCTGAAGGTGGAGGGGAAAAGGAAGGAATAAGGTGGGGGTGGGTGGGGGGGTTAAAAAGAGGTGTGAAGTGTCACATGGGTTACTCGGTAGGCGGGAGGGAGCGGGCAGAAACATTGTGACATAAGCAGAAAGGACGCTAACAATAGAGAACAACAGAGCCACAGCAGGTAGCACTGTGGTTGCTGTGGAGAGGTGGTGGGTGGAAGGGGTTAAGCCAACCTGCCAGTTATTATTAGAGAATAAAAGAACCGTGTATTTCAGCCTTTTCTGCCTTCACAGCAGAAGGCAGGTGTGTGGGTAACAGAGGGGAGGAGGGGGATGCTTCAACTCATCAACCCACGTCGAAGAAAAACTTTAATTGTGAAGACAATCACCTCAGAGCACGCAGGCGAGGCGCTGTCACATCTCACGATATCAGCTCTGTTCACTGACACGGCCTCTTCTCGTTAGAGGCCCGTTCAGGCTGAACTGCATTCGCCCCGTGGTTAAGTGAAGGTCAGATCCTCTTTATACTCACTCGCTCCGACTCCCTTTTGATGCTGGAGGAAGAATGTGAAAACAAGCATCAACCTCTTCTCTCTCATGTAACCTGAGGTTTACATGAGAGAGAAGGCAGACAGACAGCCAAGGTTTAGGAAGGCTCCTGAGGATGCTCTAGTCTTACCAGGGCTGTTTCAAAGCAACAGATCCCCGATTCAGAAGATTTCATTTATCAAGATGTGTTGGGCTCGTGGCATTACTGTGACGTCATAGTTTCCTACAATCCTACACCCATGACCTCAGCCCCTGTAACTTTAACACTAACCACGGTCACGCCCCAACCCTGACCCCAGCTGCCACTTTTGTGAGGGATTTTTGTCCTGGGTGGACATCAGCAGGGTTTTTTTTTTTCTGCGTTGTAAAACTATGACGTCATAGTCATAGTATTTTATTATATCAAAATAAAGAATTGGTATTTAAATCTTTGTGGCGAACTGCAGAATCAGATTCAGCTGTTTGGGGAAGTCCCAATTCTCAACCTTCATTTTTCAAAACTGACCTAGTTAAACTTGTCACTTAAAAAAACGTCAAGAAACCTTGGATGCCCACCTAAAGGTTGCTGAAGATGCATGCTCCCCATGGGAAAAGGTTGCTTCCATTAGCAGGATAATGCACTCCACCAAACGTGTCGTCCAAATTTCCCAGACCCCATTACACAACACGCAAGACCCAGGGGACCGGCTACCAATGACACGCCTCTGTTTTTGTGTCATGTAGATGAACAGGTGGTTTTAATGATCGTGTACCACTTGGATGTTGTTTCTAATGTTTTCCCACAGAAGCTGATCTTGTGCGCTCATACTGTAGAAACTCCGATCAGCAGTTAAACCATCCTAAAGAACGCCTCACTAAACTATATGGACAAAAGTATTGGGCCACAACTCCCAATGTGATTTCAGCCCCAATCGCCACCAGTGTGCAAAGCAAAACACATTGTTCGTGCAGTCTATAAACATTTGTGAAAGAGCTCACTGAATATAAACGTGGCACTCTAACAATAGGCTGCCATGCAACAAGTCAGTTCATGAATTTGTAGACGTTGTGTAGTTTGGATTACTGTCATATTTCTACCGTTACTGTTATCATCTAATAGGTTAACTTAAATAATTCCACACAAAAGACTAATACTATCAATAATACATGCTTTTATGCAAGGACGTTACAACCACAGTCTGCTGGTACAGCGTGGTAGTGATTATCAGAGACCATGACAAGATCCCAGACTCGCCAACACCTGCTCTACTTTTCCCCTCAGCCAAGTAGCCTAAGCCTCGACACATCCAGTCCCATTCACAAAGCCTTCTCTTACACAGTGCACAACGACAGCTACTCACAATGTAATGAGGGGTCCTCAGGTATGAAAACATGGTCCGAAAGAAGAGAGACGAGTCCGGTCAGAGCTGGGGTGGACCTGAGCAGGTATGTCGATGTGGCAAGTAGTAGTTACTGTAACAACCTGACTACATCCACACGGTCGTCACGGAGAACAGAAGAGGCCTCAGCGGCCGATTAAAGGATCTTAAGAGATCTATTTAGGGCTCTGGTGCTAGCCTTAAATAGGAGCACTCATTAGCTGAATGACCTGATCCTCTCAGAGACACCGGGAGGGAGAGGGAGGTGGATGTAGTGAGGGAGAGAGAAAGAAAATACAGAGCCAGATGAAGAAAATGGCAGAAAGAAACAGAAGGGACTGCTGGACAAGTGGCTGTACCACGGACAAAGGCTATAAAAAGGTCAGAGTTCACAACCTTAGGGTCATAAAATCTGGTTCACACGCTCCACTTAGAGTGACAGACGCTCCAGTGAATTCTGCCCTGAAAACTGTTTTGAATCTACTCGCGACAAAAGCCAAAAACTAATCTCAGCACTTTCTGAGACACAACAAGAGCTCAACAAAAGCCATCGCAAAGCCAACCGCAAACAGGAAATAACATCCAACGAGCCGCAATCATCAAATTGCCAAACCCCACGGCCATCGAGATTAGATTTTGGCATTGTTGTAAGTCTGCCACCAGCTGTGTGTGAAAACAAAACAAAGTGATCACAGCTGATCCCAGAGCCCCCCTTTCTGTGTGTGCTTCCAGTCTGTCAATGGAAAGGTCAGCCAAAACAGACGAGGATGATGACAGATTACAGTCGCTACCTCGTGAGCCGGGCAGCAGATCGGTGGGAGGAGTCTGTCGAGCGGGCATCGTGATGTTGTTTTGACGAGCCAGGTGACAGAAGGAATCAGTGCAAGTGTTTGGTGTGGGCGGAAATCCGAAAAGGTGTAAATCTCATACCCTGCCTCTGCTGCGGTGCGCACATGCACACATGCAAGCGTGCAGAAGAAGATGTTGTTTAAAGACTGAGCTGATGTACCTGAAATACAACACAATAATACTCCGTGCCTTATTTAATGTCACCCATTTATGTGAGGTAAACATCAAGTACTGAAGCCGTTAAATGGATTTTCTAATAATCTAATACTTATCAGTGTTGGCTGTCAACTGAGAAGAGTTAGTATTATTTTCCTCAGTAATGGACAGGCTTAGTGGTACAAAACCAGAGCATGTAGCAGAGGAACTTCAGAGGCCACGGACGACAGGATGAAGCCGAGTTTGGGTCCCAGTTCACTTTGGCTGACAGCATTAATGCTCATTAAACAGTAATACAGCCAGCATAAACAAGCAGCACATCAAAACACCCAAGGTTTCCCAACCAGCTCCTTCTCAATGACCTCTTTTCCATATCACACACTCACGAGAGGAGTTATGCTTGTAGCAGAGTGCAATGAACAAACTAAAAACAAGCAAACAAACTAGAGTGGCACTTGGAGAGTGCACGTTCGGCTAAGGTTAAAGCCTTAATGTGGATACAAGCGCAACACTCTTTAGAGCAAACCCAGGTTTACTTTAATACTTATACTACTTAATACTTACTTGAACAGCATTGTTTCTCAACTTGACCCCGGCTGTATTAATGGTCACCCAAGTGCATTTTGTAACTCATTTCAACATTGAATATTTTTCATCCTTAGATAATCTCTAGACTCTTATTTTGAAACATCAGGTGCCTCTTACTAGCCAGCCTTGTGACTATGCATGTCACTTGATGTCCCCCAGCTGCTCTCCACACAGTATCAACCCTACGTCTTACCCAGAGCACTGACCTGCCTTATTTGAACTTGCCGTTCAGGTGGAACTGACAGGAAAGACACCTGGTTACAGATGTGCTATTTATTGTTCGAGGTAATTATTTTGTCATTTTTTGGGATTTAGCAAAGTGCATGTGCCGCTCTTTGTGCATGTGTGGGCTCGCTCATGAACTCGTTGCCTGCAACTGTACAGGAAAACGGAAAATCTGTCCTGCCACATGTTGAAAAATCCAAAAGTGCTTTACTTTAATCGAGAGTTGCTGTTGTTTATATTCCTTTGCTAGCCTGATAAATCGGACTTTGGTTTATATTCTGACCAAAGATTGACCTGACAGCAAAGCTTACCACATGCGGAGTTCGACTTGAGTTGTATTTTTTATGTTTCTACATTAGTTTGTGCTTTATTTCTTTTCTAGAGAAGGCTTGTAGCAGAGACAAAGACAAGCTTGTCTATCTATGCTCAGACACAAGATGACTCATTAGTGGAAAGAACAGAGTGGGAGCGCCTTGGAGCCGCCGAGCACGCAGATTGCGGTGCATAGGGGGTACTAACCCCGGTGAATCAGGTTAATTGAAAATCAAACGTGCTGCGAGGAGTGCTTTCATCTCACAACTGCATTACAGGCAAAATAAGAAATGGGATGGCAAGCTGCGCGAGTTGTGAGTCAGTGTGTATCTCCGTGTCAGTGTGGGGGATTGTGTTTGCACCATGCATATGCATTAGTGTTTTCATGTAGCTAATTTCTAATGCTCCAGATTTAATGATCCTCCTCTCCAGAATGCGACCCAGATAAACGCCACCCTGCCGCCCTCGAGGTTCAAATAGAATAATTCCACACATCTCTCTCTCTCTGCTTCTGTGCATCGCCCTTTAACCGTCTTTGGAGTGCTATAGGGTGTGAGGGGTGCAAGAATGTGCGTGTGTGCACATCATCATGTGAACTGAATTATTAAGGCCACTGGTTGCGATCATGCCCTGCAGAAGCTGACACAAACCGTGGTGAGTGCCAACTGGTACCACTACAGCAGGCAACACCGACCGCGAGGAGAGTGGAAACTTCCTCCACGAAACAACCTCAAACCAGCAATCTGTAGTAAATCCAACGCACGCGAACTGAGTCAACAACACAGGCAGGGAAACAGGAAGTGCAGGTTGTGCTTCGACAGCTTTCCTAAAATCTGGGCTGGAAGGTTCTGAATTTTTAATGACAGTTTGAACAAGCTTCTCCACACCGGCTCTGATATATATCAACATAATGAAAATGTCCTGTTGCTGCGTTGGGTTTTTTTTTAGTTGCTGAATAAAAAACCTGAAAGACAACCCAGGATGTGCAGGATATTTAGGTGTACCCGATACACTCAGAGGACAAGCAATGAAAATTATAATGACATGATAGATGACAGCAGCAGGAACATATATAGAGCAGTGAGGGACGAGCGCTAAAAAAGGAGGGACAAAGAGTGGAGAGACGAGCTAGGATGGAAGGATTAGGTGGTTTGGGACCGGCAGACAGTAACGGCACATCTGGGCTGGGAGAGGCTGACAGCAGGGACCCCCCGCAGAGCGGAGCGCTGCGCTCGCAGCTCGTCTACAATGAGGAAATGGAATTACCTTAGCAGAGCGCGAGAAAAAAGCCCAGAGCACAGCAGGTGGTTCAGACAACTCATTCTGCTTCAGGCAGAGCATAGGAGGGGAGAAAAGAAGAAGTTGCTACATTTACAACTCTGATTTCTATTCGTTTACTCCTCATATACAATCAACTAAAACATACAAAGAGTTGAATTAATGGTGTTCAGGGAAAAGGGAATACAATAATGATCGATACTATAGAGATACATGCACAATTACTCTGTCCATATGATATATTTTAATTATAGAAGTGTTGATTTTCTTCAGTCTGAAGATTTCTCCTTTAGATATTATAATCAACTTAAGGGTCACAATATATCTCAAAGTGATGTCTTCACTTTGCGTCGTTTCTTTAAGTGATCGACGGTTTGGGCGACTAGAGAAAGGTGTTCGCCATCACTGACTGACTCAATTAGCTTTTTTGTTCCTCTATTTTGGTGATTTTGTAGCAGTTGTATGAAATTCATTGAATTTCTCCAGGATGTGAACTTTTAATGAGCTTTGAAAATCTGTTTTCCACCTGTGTGACCACCTTCATCGTTCTTTAAGAAACGATGGTATTCTTTGAAGGTTTCTGGATTATAGGAGCAAATTATTATTTTCAGTACCAGTAACCAAAATTATCAACACCACAGTTCATCAGCATGCATTTAAATTTCCTGTCATGATTTCTATGAGACAAATAAAAAAATGAAGACTTTGACATGATGGACAGGGTTAACTGGTGGGTAAGTAGGCCCAGTAGGTCTAGCAGAGGAAGGTGCCGGACAGCCGTCCGATATTAAAGCAGTCCAGCTTTGTGGCTCTCCAAGGACCTGTAGACAAATGATCCTTCTATAGTTTGACCCGTGGAGGGCAATTACTTTGTTTATGTACACACGTATTTCTAATATTTACTTTGATTGAAGCTGAAAATCATCTTTTAAAAAAAACAAACACTAATGGGTTTCCACTGGATAGAAAAGCCACTGACAACGAATCATTTCTGCTGTATAGAATGTATCCACAGATTTGCTGTGTAAATATCTTTAAAGTGTTCATTTTCACAGCCACGTTGTTCTTGTCAAGTTACCAAGGCTTTGTTTGTCCCCAGAGATTAACTGTTTCACCTTGACCGGTGTTCAAACAGTGGTTCGATGTATTGATTGGTCATTCGACAGAAGCTGAGCTGATGATGTTTTGTGACACAGGAATGTCGTACATTTGGTTGCAGCTACTCGAGAGCGACGACGGGCATGCTTTTGCTCTTCCACTACCATCAGCTGAATCCCACTGCTGTCTTGACATAAGTAGCAGACTTTGCTTTGGGCTCTGGTGAAAGGCCAGCGTCCCTGTAGATTAGTTAATAATGATTTACCAGAGCCTTTACTGACGGGGCCAAGGAAAGTGGGCTACTAGGCTATACATATAATTAAAAGGGCACATTTAAATCTCCAACCTCACTACCCCACTCTACCCACTGGCCTACATAAAATGACTCAGGGTGCTCAGCTGTGTGTGTGTGTGTGTGTGTGTGTGTGTGTGTGTGTGTGTGTGTGTGTGTGTGTGTGTGTGTGTGTGTGTGTGTGTGTGTGGATACAGTGACAAAAAGATACATTGTGTCACAGGTTATGGGTCAGGCAGCCCACAATCTGGACTGTGCCAAGCGGCCGGCCCGCCCCTCTTTGTGCCCCCGTCCCCGGGTACATCCAGCCAGAGAAAAGTTCCAGCAGGAGAGCAGCCACTGTAAAAGCCATTGTTGCATACAGTCCCTACCAGAGAGAGGGCTGCCTTGTCATCTATACTGCCTGGTCACATGCTTGGGGTCTTTAGAAAAGTGACTTGCATCATCAGCTAGCCACTGGTCTGCATGTGACACACAAAGCATGACTACACACTGAACCGTGGACTGCCTGCCACCTCTTGAGTTACACATCAACATATGCTTGGCAGTGTGACACTCACAAGCTACTACATTCATCTCATACTAGACAGAATCCCACTGCGCATATTTAGGTTCGAAAATAAGAATTTATTAAATAAACAAAAGAAATCTGGTTTAAAATGGTGGATTTTCATTATTCTAGGTGGGAAAAAATGATATCAAATGCAGGATATAATCATGCTACACTAAAGCACAAGGGAAAAATAAACTGCCGCTTTCTTGCGCTCCAATATCTTTTAACAGATAGGCTTGTTCTCCTTTGTCCTCGGGTTGACCCATATAAAGGTCTTGGTTGGGTAATTGACTGTCACAGAGCTGCTTCTGTAGAAAGCAATTCAATTTCCACCGGGCGTGTTTGACCACATTATCGAGAATGCCGCCACTGTTTTTGTCAAGCCAGCAATGGCACGTAATGGCAGTTCAAACCGCCGTGGGCCTTAAACAGAACGCCTACCGGGCAGCGCACAAACTGGGGCAGTCGGTACCCCTGGGCCATGAGGTGGTCCCCTCCTGCTGAGTGGTGCTGACAGCGATCTAGAACGTGGCTGTCACTAGGTTGGATGGCATTTACGATCGGGGTCAGTGGGTTTGTTTCAAAGAAACAAAGGGGCATTGGAGATCGGACCTGATGAACCGATGGGATGGCTCGGAACGGAGAGGCATTCGCACTGCTCGTTAAGAACGAGAATAGATCAGTTGCCCAAAATGTAATCTCGATCCATCAGCTATTTATCAGGGTTTTTACAATTATTTATAGTCAACATTTGGACCACAAACTATGACTGGGGCATAGAATTGAAAATATGAACCTGTATATGCATTGGTCCTTATCCAGATTATCTGCTGGATGCATTGG